>WTSP01000240.1:0-39594 GCA_025331215.1 Actenoides lindsayi | reverse complement strand
GGGGAACGGGGCGGGGCGGGACGGGAACGGCTCGGGGGGCCCGGCGGCCGCTGACCCCCGCATTGTGCCCCAGGTCCCCGCCGCTCCTGGGCCTGCTGCCCGGCAGGTTCTCCGTGTTCCCGCTCTTCTTCCTGGCGCTGCTCCTGGGCTTCGCCTCGCTGCTCTGGCTTCAGCTCAGCTGCTCGGGCGAGGGGCCGGTGCCCGGCGGCGGCCAGAGCCAGAGGGCTCCCCGCCAGCCCTGCCCGCCCCGGGCCCCCCTCTTGCCGGCAGAGGACGAGCCCTCGTGGGGTCCCCACCGCCTGGCCCTGCTCGTCCCCTTTCGGGAGCGCTTCGAGGAGCTGCTGGCCTTCGTTCCCTACATGCACAGCTTCCTCAGCAAGAAGAGGATCCGCCATCACATCTTCATCCTCAACCAGGTGGATCATTTCAGGTAGTGCTTCCCCTTGCCCGGCAGAAACAGGGAGCGAGGGGACCCTTCTCCAAAACTTTGGCCCCACCGTGAGGGTCCCCCACCTGCCTGTGGCAGTGTGGAGAGCTGTAGGGCCTGACAACAGGGAGTCAGGGCCAGAACGTGATGCTTTGCTCAGATATACTTCCTGTAGAGCTTACAGAACAATGTGTTATTTTGCTTCTCCCTAAGCAAGAAAAGAATTATCCAGCCCCAGATAATTCATCTTTCTCCCCAGCATCAGAGGTCTGTAGCAGCAAACATCTGGAGACACTGAAATGCAAAGAAATACTGTGGGGTGTTTGGCAGCGCCATCGCTTGCCCTCTGCTTGCCGTCCAGTAGCCACCTGTGACCCCAGCTGGCTTTGGGCAGGATGGGGCTTGCTGGAGCCCCTTGGGGTCTGCAGTGGCCAATCCCCTGTGCGTTGCCGTTGGGCTCAGCGTGTGCTGCCCATGCAGGGAGAGGCAAGGGTGCCGTTTCAGGATGGGCAGCTGTAGCACCTGGTGCTGTGGTGGTCAGGGAACACTATGTTTACGTGTCCCTGTTTGGGGACCACTGGAACGTTTAGCATTGAGGAGCACAGGACAGGGACATGAAGGGATGGTGGCTGCTGTGCATGACGGTCTCATGCTGTGCATGAGAGTCCTTGGTCCCGTGGCAGGTTTAACAGGGCATCCCTGATCAATGTGGGCTTCCTGGAGAGTGGCAACGACACTGACTATATTGCGATGCACGACGTCGATCTCCTGCCCCTCAACGAGCAGCTGGACTACGGCTTCCCGGAGGCAGGGCCCTTCCATGTGGCATCCCCAGAGCTGCACCCGCTCTACCACTATAAGACCTACGTGGGTGGCATCCTGCTGCTCACCAAGCAGCACTATGAGCTGGTGAGCATGTGGATGGGACGTCCTGGCCAGTTTGGGGCAGAGGCGACAACACTGTCTTGGTGAACGGTTGGACACATTGTGCCCCGTGCTTGGGAAGGGGGGAAAGGAGACAAAGTGCTTTGGGGATAGAGCCTGCGGTGTGAGCTGGTTGGGGGTAGGAGAGGGGGAAGCTGCGCTTGTACTCAGGGCTTGTGATGCTGGTGTGCACTCCTCTGTGGCACGTGGAGCTGTGATGGACCAGAGCTCAGGCAGTACGGTGCCCCTCTCATTCCAGTGCAATGGCATGTCCAACCGCTTCTGGGGCTGGGGACGGGAGGACGATGAGTTTTATCGACGTATCAAAGGAGCCGGACTCCAGGTAAGGCTGCTCTCTGGCTTCCTAGATTAAAATTGCCCTTCTTGTCTTCCCATCTGGCCCTTGGCTGTAGCCACCCAGGTCAGGACCTGGGGAAGACAGCCCTTCTGTGGTCTCCACTCCAGTAGCAGGTGCAGCAAGTTTTCCAGTAGCTTTACAAGAGCTTTGCTCTATTTCCAGGTTCGCCGCCCCTCTGGAATCACAACGGGATATGAGACTTTCCAGCACCTGCATGACCCAGCCTGGAGGAAGAGAGACCAGAAGCGCATTGCTGCACAGAAGCAGGTGAGACCTCAGTGTGGTCAAGGGGAACCGCGGGAGATTTGGGTTGTGATCGCCATCTGCTCTGAGTCTATGCTCCTTCCCTGGGCACTGGGTGTTTCCGCCTGTGCTGGAAGCCAGCATGGGCCAAATGGTCTTTCTCTTCCTCAGGAGCAGTTTAAGGTGGATCGTGAGGGAGGTCTGAACAACGTGAGGTACCGAATCGAGTCACGGACGCCTCTGAGTGTGGCGGGAGCCCCTTGCACTGTCCTTAATATCTTGCTGGAGTGTGACACAAGCGAGACTCCTTGGTGCACGTTTGGCTGAGCCCATTGCCCATGTGCCAGTTGTGTGCACTGTGCTTGTGCCAAGATGCCGGGGCGGCCACCAAACTGCTGGAAGCCAGCAGGACTTTTGCAGTGGATGAACATGGTGGTTCTGGTGGGATGCAGAGGAACAGAAAAGGCCAAGAACCTGGCTTTGTGGGGACCAACAAAAGAGGCTGAGAATGGGACTCAGTGGTGTCACTGTGGACGCTGGTGCTGCCTCCCAGGGCAGGTGCAGGACAGTTTTCCTGCACTGGATGTGGCTGAGCTGCCACTCAGCTCAGAGGACAATAAAAGAACTATCACAGCACCTGTGAGTTGTGAATGCCCTGGGCTGTGCCACTCCTTTTTCCTGATCCTTTCACCTCTCTGGCTTCAGTGCACCTGTTTCTGTCTTGGCCCTGGCTATGCTTTGTCTGGACAGGCAATCTGCTCTGGTTCAGAGGCCAGGATGGTCTGAAATGGGCTCTGAGCGAGATGGCACCTGTGTTTCAGCTTCCAGGTACCCCCAGGGCTGTCCTGTGGTCACTTCATTGCAGGAAGTGGTTTTGGTTGAGCTGTGCCCTGAGCTCCAGCATCCACAGCTCTGCTGAATGTCAGCAGCTGAGGGAGTCCAGGACTTTTCTCTGTGCAGTAAGGAGGAAAGTTCTGTCTGAGCTGCTCCCTTCCTTGTGTGCTTTCTGTGGCACATGCTGCCTTAGACTTTTTTGGGGGGCCATGGGGAACCTGATGTCCCCCGAGAAGCGCTGAGGAGAACTGGGATCTGCTTTGTCCCTGTATGAGGTGTCCTGGGAAGGACTGGCTCCCAGGCTCACTGCAGTGCTGGTGAGGTGAAGTGCAGGAATTGGGACAGTTGCCCCTGAACTGCCAAGGCTGAGGGGAACAAGAGCTTCCCTGTGCAAGGCAGGGGCTGGGATGCTCCCCTCAGAGGTGGGAACAGGGTTTTGGGTTGCTGAGGCAGAAGCAAGGCTGGGGTGTGGCCAGGCTGCTGATCTCACCTGCTTTCTCCAGCAGTGCAGTGGGTATTTACTTGCTGAGGGTGTCACACTGCTGCTACCCCACTGCTCGCAGGGCCTGAGAGGGCTCTGCTGTGGGCTCAAGCCCCATGCTGTGGATGTGGCTTGTCTGGGTCAGTGAATGGCTTGTGGAAGTTGCTCAGGCAATGGTCTGTGTCAGCCTTGGGGTGCTGGTGAGCAGGAGGTAACTAGGCAGATGCACCCCGCAAACCCTGGTCTCTAGGAGCCCTAACCATGTGGTAACCTGGGGACCTGCTGCTGTCAGAGCAAGAGCAACCCGCAGGAGGCAGCAGGAGCACCGACGCTGTGTGCTGGGAGAGTGCCCTGGGACAGGAGACATGAGAAGGAGAAGGGGAATGTCCTCCTCTGGGTGCTCTGCAGTGCTGGACCCAGGAGGTGGGGAAGCTGGGAAGGTCCCAGTGGGTGAGGAAGGGCACTGGGGGCCGACAGTTGCTTGGGTTTGGTAGAGATCAGCCACACCAGCACCTTCTGCTGGGAAGCAGGATGTATAGATCTGGGCAGTGGGCCATGGGCCCTGCTCGGGACCCGTCTCTTGAGCCCCATGTGGGAGCAGTGGCTGTGGAGCAGCTGGGAGTGACCAGGTGCTGTGACCTCTAGGACGCTGCCACTCACCCTGATCTGACGAGGGGGGGCAGAAATGCCCACCGACTCTCAAGGGAGACCCCTGCCAGCACTGAACTCCCGTCCTCCAACGCCAGCCTGGCCTGGCCACCCACTTGGGCTGCTGGGTGAGAGGTGCTGTGCTGCTGTGCTGCTGCAAGGGTGCTTGGGCTGCCTCATGGATGATGCCTAGTGGGGGACTGCACCACACTGGCTCTGGGGTCTTGGCACGCGTTTTGGGTGCTGCTGCCTCCTCAAACTGGGCAGACCCAGCCAAGCAGCCAGTACCCCTCTGTTCAGTCCCGTCACCAGCGCTGGCACCAGGCCCTCTATGTCCTGGCCCCCTTCTGTCCTCGTCCCCTGCCTGGCACTTCCTGGAGCAGTTGCTTTGCCGGGTGCCTGCAGACATCCCCAGACAGAGGCTGTCACCATCCCGGGAAGGCGAGCAGCCCTGGGGATGTGGCATCTCTGGGGAGGAGCATTGGGATGAGGGAGGCAAAAGCCTCAGAGCCAAGTGCGGGGGTTGTGTACTATGTAGGGGCAGCAGGCTGGGGTGTCTGGAGAGATCTGGTGCCATCTGCTCTCTGTGCTGCTCCAGAGCTGGGTGAGGAGTCTTGAGCCCCTATGGATGGGGATGTGAGAGGGGCTGCCTTCCCAGGAAAGTGTTGAGGTGGTGGTGCAGGGCTGTGAGGATCAAGCTCTGCTGCTTTGTGTGCATCATCCAAGGTGCAGGCAGGCCCAGCGTGTCCTCCTCCCCTGCTCAAGGCTCATCCTTGCCACAGGGCAATGTGGGGACGTGCTACCCACGAGCTCCCAATGGCCTCTCCAGCCTGGCAACCCCAAATCAGCGCTGGTGTCTGACAGGAAGATTGCAGATAGGCTTGGACACACGGTGCACTGCTCTGGACTTGTTCCCAGGACCTGTCATACTCCTCACTGGGGCTGGCCAGAGGGATGTCGGCCCAGCAGCCCACTCCTTGTCTATCATGCACGTTTTGGAATTGGCCGCTTATATGCCAGCTACTTACCAATCCCTGAACCACAGCCAGGGCTGGCGGAGGCAGATCAAAGTAATTTCTCTGCGCCGTTCAAAATAGATGACACAGTTTCGGGCAGGTTTCGTGAAGACGTAGATGTGCAGAAACAGAGAGCATATGTGCACCTCGCACTTTGCTCAGCGCTAAAGGCTCCTCTCCCGCTGCCTGGCAGCTATTTCTCAGCTCCGCTCGCAGCCCCCTCATCCTCTGGTTGCTTTTGTGGAAGAGGTGCCGTGCTGGAGACCTGGCTTCCTTTTATAGCCCTGAATGTGACTCGGAGGTCGCTCAGCTCCGTTCACCCCCCACGCATTTTGTTATTAGCAATGGCCCAGCAGGAGCGGATGAGGTTTTTCCCCGTTGCCTTTCTGCAGATGGATAACACCCTGCCTGCTGTCCCAGGAGCCCTGCAGAGCCGAGCTGGAGGCCTCCTGGTGTTCCTGTGCTCTCAGCAACCCTGCAGAGGGAGTCAGGATGCTTGGGGGCAGAGAGAGCTTGTGGAGTTGCAGCCCTGCCCCTCTGCAAGGCCCATTCTGGGGCCCAAATTGCTCTCAGAGAGGCCTCGTGGAGGCTGCTGCTGCGGGCATGGCAACTGCCTTGTATTGCCAGGTTGTTTTAAACCAGGTGGTTCCCGGTGGCCACATGAAATTGCTGTAGTATCGTGATGTGGGGGGTACCAAGGGGATGAGGTGAGTAGAGAAAGGGGCCTGAGGAGGAGCCAGCAGGAGGCAGGACCATCTCTGCCCGAGGAATGAGGCATTCTGGAGAGTCCTGGGCAGGGCTGAGCCCTGGGGCCTCATGTGAGCTGCCATCCCAGGGAGACCTGCTCCTCAGAGCACAGCCCACGGTGGAGACGTGGCAGCAGGAAACGGGGCAGACAGGAGGAGGGGCACGGCTGTGACCAGCACCCGTTGAAGTCAGCCCAGCATCACTGTGACCTGCCCAGACCCATGCCCTGGTGGGATGCCGTGACTGCCAGTGCAGTCATGTGCTTGTCCCCACGGGCTGCCAGGGGTGTCCCATTTGTGGCTGAGCTCCAGGCAGAGGGCCGGAGCATTACAGATGTCTTCCTGGTGCCAGCAGGATGGGAAATGGCACCATTACAAAGGCCACCCCTGTTCAAAGGCCACGTGTGCTGCTGCTCCGGAGTGCAGCTGGGCAGTGAAAAGGAGCCATGGGGACCAGGCAGGCTGGGGACAGAGAGAGCGGGTTGTGTGCCTTTGGCACCGCTCTGAGGGTAATGTGAGCCTGGTGAGCAGGGGACAGTGTGTGTGTGTGGGTGAGCACTGGCAGCACAGCTTGAGGACTCTGGTGTGCGACAGGAGGAGCTGGCAGTGAGCGGGGACCTAGAGCACAAGCGCGCCGGATGCACACGTCCACGAACCCCGGTTGGGGATGGTGTGGGTGTGATCCCTCCCTGGGGAGAGACGGGCATCCTGCATGGGCTGCTGTGAGGATAGAGCAGGGCTGCTGCGGATGTCACGCTCTCCAAGGAGGCTGGGACAGCCGGAGACCCGCTCCCTGCACCTGGCATGCTGCAGGGGTGACAAATGACAAAACTGTCTCCTGGCCTGGACGTGGCAGGACTGATTCAGAGGGACAAAGCGCGTTGTGTCTCACTGAGGCAGGTGGCAGCCCCACGGGGGTACTTCATGCTACGGCCCATGGAGTAAGCTGTGCAGCACAGGCAGCTCCAGCAGCTCCTGCCCACCCGTGGGTGCTGTGGTGGGGGAAAATGGGGCTGTCCTGCAAGAGAAGGGTGCAAAGAGTGTCCCACGGAGCTGACACCTGTTTCCGTTCTGCAGCAGCTTGGTGCAGCCTCCAAAAAAACTCTCCTGCCCCGGCAGCCCAGCCTGTGCCCGGAGACACCCAGGCGGCACCTCCTGCTCTACCAGTCCCCCCCCCCTCCACGCCGAAAGGCCGCTGAGGGCCGGCTGGCGGCTGCTGTCGGTCCCGGGGCTGTGGCTGCGGGGTTCGCGGGGGTCTCCCCGCCCTGGGGCTTTGCGCAAGCGGTGCTCGGCAACGCCCGCAGCCAGCCTGCCTCGGCTATCGCCCCGCCCCGCTGGTGAGCGTGGCCGGGCCGCCCCCTTCCTCCGCCTCCTCCTCCTCCCGCCCCTCCCCGCCCCGCCGGGCCGCCGCCGCCCGCCTCCGCTCCGCGATTTGCCGGTGCCGGCTCCGCCCGCTGCCCGCGCGGTCGCGGCCGAGGGGCGCGTTCAAACACGGCGAGGGAAGGAGCGCGGAGAGGAGCCGAGCGGGATCGCTGCGCCGCCGGCATGGTGAGTGCGGGCCCGGTGCTCCTCCCGGGGAGCTCTGGCGTTTCCGAGCCTCGGTGAGCCTCGGTGCACCTCCCGGGGAACCCCGGTGCGCCGCCCGGTACGCCCCGTGGGGGGCCTTGGTGCGCCTCCGGGGGACCCCCGGTGCGCCGTTCGGTGCGCCTGCCGGGGAGCTCCGGTGCGTCCCTGGGGAGCCTCGATGAGCACCCCCGGTGCGCTCCGAGGCGCCTCCTGGGGAATTCCAGGCCGCCTCCCGGTGCGCTCCGATGGTTCTGCCGGTGAGCCCCCCGGGGACCCCGCTGCGCTCCTCCGGTGCGTCCCCTCCCCTCCCCCGGTGCTCCCTGCCGTGCGGTGCTTTGTTCCCTGCTGCAGCGCGCTCGGCCGGGCCCGGCCCGGCAGACCGACCTCCCCCCTCCGCCTTCTCCGTGCCGGAAATTCCGGCCGGGCTCGGTGTGGGCTGCGGGGAGGTGCAGGGGGGGGATGCGGGGAGGCGGGCGCACGGGGGATCCCGCGCCCTCATCCCCCTCGCTGCGCCTCCCCGCAGCTCCCTCCCCTTGGTTCACACCGGAGAGAAGGGGAAAGGGTTTGTGGCCGTATCCTGCCCGGGCAGGGCTCGACGGGGGGTACGGCTCGGGTTGGGACCAGATCCCGTCCGCCACCCCGGGAAGGAGCCAGGCTGGCCGGACCGGTGTTTTGCCACCCCGGGGGGGGGTGACACCCTCCCCGCCGCAGGCAGGGCACCTTCAGGCTCCCGCGGCGCTTCCCGAACCTCCCACAACCTGACCTACTTCCTCGGCCGACTGTGCCGGGAGGAGACGCTGCAGGGCTCGGCGGATGCCCCTGTGCCAGGGGTTGAATGCCGCAAGCTTCCCCCCATGCGGACACCTACATCCCCCATCCCCGTGCACAGCCGGTGGCACTGCAGGCAGCGCGCACCCTCCCAGAAGGTCCATCCCCGCAGCCCTTTGTGGGCTGCCGATGCCCACAGCAGGTGCTGGGCTGACGGAGGGAGGTGACAGCGCAGGCCGGGAGCTGTCAGACAGGTTTGTGCGTGGCAGCAATTAAAAGCGGGGTGTTTGTTTACCCGGCGTGTGGTGCTGAGAACGAGGGCAGCTTCCTGGGTGTAACCGGGCCCGCGAGCCCTCGTCGAGGCTGGGAGCTGTGGTGGGGGCTCTGCCTGGCCCCTGCCGCGCTCACTGCGTCCCCTCTTCTGGGGCTGCTCAAGGGCTGCAAGCGTCATCGTCCCCCTCCTGGGAGCCAGAGTCAAGATCGAAGATGTCCTCCCGTCCTTCCTCCCCCAGCCACCTGTGCAGGAAGCTGCATTGTCCCAGCCGCATCCTGCCCCTTCCCACTGTGTCCGGCCACGGGGTCCCCGGCACGCACGCAGCAGCTGGGCTGCGGCCGCCTCATCCCTGCCTGGTTTTGAGGCGGGAGTGCCTGCGGATGGAGCAGGGCCATGAGGAGGGCTTGGGAACTTGCCCTGGGTAGTACGGGAGCTCATGCCATGGAGGAAGATTCCCCAGGGGGCAGGAGAGGTGCCCATCCCTTGCCCACCCTGAGACTGGGCGTCCCCAGGGTCATTCTGGGGAGGTCTCCAGAGGGTGTCTGGACCCTGAAGTCCCAGCAGGGTAGCTCAGTGCTGCAGGGCCGGGGCTGGCATCAGGCCTGGGCAGGTGCTGCCGGCTCCCGAACTCACCCGCCTGGCTGGGCGGCAGGTGCCTGTTTCGGTGGCGGCCTGGGCCGCAGGCGGGAGGTGGGGCTGGGTGTGGGAGGCAAGCGCTCTGCCGTGGGGGGGTGGCAGGGGGGAGCCCCTGCCCCATCGCAGCTTCCCTGGTGCACGCTACATGGCAGCACCCTGTGTGCTTGGCTCCCAGGTCCCCCTGGGGAGCTGCCTGAGAGCTGGTGGGTCCCTCCCAGCACCAGGAGCCTATGTGGGTCCTCGGGGCCAGCTGGGGAAGGGGGTGCCTGGGCACGGTTCAATGTCCCAGCTGCCTGGTGTTGCTGACTTTGTCTCTCCTTCGGCAGTGCTGGTACCGGGCTTTTCTCTAATTCTCCATGGCAGCAACGCAGGGTCCTGTGACCTGTGAGCCCGACACCCGTGTCCTCAGCACCTACCTCTCCTCGGTGCCCATTGTTGGCAGCATGGGCAGCGTGGGCAGCCTGGTAGAGAAGCAGGATCTGTCCCCCCTGGAGCTGCGGGCCCAGCTGGGGGGCTCGCGGGGCCTTCGGCAGCCCGATGGCTTGCTGCGGAAGGGGCCGAGCCAGCGGGAGCTCTTTGGCTACCTGCACGGGGCCAAGAAGGAGACACGGTCAGAGAGGAAGCACCAGACGTCGGGTACCTGCTACAAGCGGGACTACGAGAGCGACCGTGAGAACCGGTCCCCTGAGCGCTGCTCCCGTGAGCATCACCGTGGGGCCGACTTCTCCAAGAGCTCCCTGCCTGAGAGGGGCCGCTTTGACAAGGTGAGGCTGTGGCTGTGGGTGCTACCCTGGGTCCTGAAATACCTCCCGCTCTGCGAGAGGACGGGGCTGGAGCAGTCTGTGCCCTGGGTGGGTTGTGGGGACTTGAGGATGTCCGGGGATATGGGGCTGGGGGTGAGTGGGTTGGGTTATCCCTGGCTCTGGGCACCTGTGTGTGCTGGTGGGGGCTGTTGAGCTCATGCCTGCCCCGCTCTTGTTTTTCAGTGCCGTATCAGGCCCTCGGCCTTCAAGGCGGTGGCCGGGAAGGGGCTGGTCTCCATGCAGGGCTTGTCCTCGTCTAAGGGGCAGAAGCTGTCCAAGAGCAACGGGAGCCTGCATACGCTGCTGTCACAGAGCAGCACGGCAGCCTCACAGCATGGCCCGCTCCGCACCCACCTGCTCCATGCCATCAGTCTGGATGAGGCCTCTGACTCCAGCCACAACTCTATCCAGAGCTTCCCCTCCTACGGCTCCCGCCTCAAGCCTGCTCAGAGCCAGTTCAGCGCCTCCATGGGCCACATCAACCACATTGGGGGCTCCTTGGACAGGGTTTCCCGAAGCCCCAGAGACCCCCTGGCCCCCGAGAAGGTGCCCCTGTCCTGCAAAAGCATGGCCACGCTGAGCCGGCTGCAGAGCCCAGGGGAGCCCCCGCCACCCTATGAGTTCACCTACTCACTGGAGGATGCGGTGAAGCAGCTGGAGGACCGGCTGCAGGAGACAGGAGGAGAGCTGCGGCAGCTGAAGCGGAGCCTTAGTGAGACCGAGGACCCCTTCACACAGGTGAGCTGTGCGGCAGGGGCTGCACTGGGTGCCCTGGGCAGGGGTGTGGGACAGCAGTGCCTGGATGAAAGGAACAGCGGAGTAGCTGGTGTCCTGCCATGGTGGGTGATGGGCTGGGAATGTCCGAGTGTGGGAGGACCCAAGATCATGGGACTTTCTGGGATCCCTTCGTGGGGCCTCCCTGCAGAGGGGCAGGCTACGGACCCTCACCAGCATCCACCTGTGCTGGCAGGTGTTTGAGGACAAGCAGCGGCTGTGGCTGGACGAGCTGGAGGATCTCAAACAGATGTACATGGCCCGGCTGCAGCAGGTGACTCAGCAGGCGCAGCGCGGGCAGCGGGCACTGCAGCTGCAGCTCTACAAGGCGCAGCAGGAGAAGAAGCGGCTGCAGGAGGAGCTGAGCATGCAGCAGTACCAGTGTGAGGAGCCCAAGCTGCGGCAGCCCCAGGGCGAGCGCACCAGCCCCAAGCTGGAGGAAACCAAGTGGGAGGTGAATCCTCTTCCTTCCTTCCTCTTCCTTCCCTGTTGCCACCTTCCTGGCCGTGGAGCCAGGACAAGGGCAGTGGTTTCCTGCTCTGGTGTCACTTGTGGCCATGGCACATGGGGGAATGAGCCAGGTGTGATGCTCGTGGTCTCCCAGGGATGCTGCGGTGACAGCCTGGGGTGCTGCCACCCCCAGGGTCCTGCTCCCCCAGCCCTTCCTCACCAGTTGTCCGTGCCCTGCAGGTGTGCCAGAAGGCAGCGGAGATCTCCTTGCTGAAGCAGCAGCTCCGGGACACTCAGGAAGAGATGGCTCAGAAGCTGGGTGAGATCTTCAGCCTGAAGACGCAGCTGCGGGAGGCCAAGGCAGAGGTCCAGGCCAGGGATTCCCAGCTGGCACAATTGGCAGACTCCTTCCAGAGCCCTCCAGAGCCCAACACCTCGCTGCCACTGGGCGACGACCCCATGCCAGCGTGCCAGGACTTCCCTGGCTGCGAAACTGATGACTCCAAGTGCCGGGGCCTTCACAGCGACTCGGCAGAGCCCCTGGAGAGGCAGGTGGAGTGGCTGTGGGCAGAGCTGTTGCGCGAGCGGCGCCAGGGCCAGCTGCAGGCTGTGAACTTTGAGCTGGAGAGGAAAACTTGGCAGGAGGAGAAGGAGAAGGTGCTGCGGTACCAGCGGGAGCTCCAGGCGAGCTACATGGAGATGTACCACCGCAGCCAGGCACTGGAGCGGGAGCTGCGGCAGCTGCGGTCAGAGCCCAGGGATGTTGGGACCGACTCACCATGGATTGAGCGGGTGGAGTCCTCGAAGATCTGAGTGGCGGGATGCCGGCCAGACTGTGAAGGGGGAAGGTCTCTTGCTGCTGCAATGGGCTGATCTCGGGGGTCTGCGCAAGGACCATCTGCTCAGTGCTGCCCTGGGGAGGACTGATTGTGACAGGGGAGCTTTTCCTTCTTACAGCACTTCAGGCCCTTCTGGGGTGGGGGTCTCTGAAGTGGCAGGGTCATCTGTGCCAGGGTGGGGGTCTTGCATGTGCCCCAGGCCCTGACTCCAGGAGCATTTGCCCTGTGATTCCTTCTGCCATGGGGGCAGAAACCAGGCACCCTGTGAGCCAATCCCTCTCCTTCTGCTCTGTCACCCCTATTCCCTACAACTCAGTAACTTAATTTTTTTTCTAAGGAGAGTCCCCAACCCCCTTGCCCTGCTGGGGGCGAGGTGGGCTTCCAGCTGCTGCTCATAGCAGCTGTCCTGCCAGCAGGGTCCTGAAGCTGGTGGTGTGGCAGTGCCTTGTGCCTGCACCGGTCTGTATTGGTGCCACTGGGAAGGCAGAGGAGAAGAGTCTGACAATTGCTGGTACTGCTGGGGAGGGCAGCTGCCCCAGCACCTCTGCTGGGGCTTTCCCTATCGCCAGTAATGGGGCTGCCCTGCAATGGAGGTGGTTAATGCAACTTCCCAGCACAGAGCCCTTGAGCTGGGAGGGGTGAGTGCCTTGTGCAAGGAGGGATGGGAACCTGGTGCCCTGCCACACTGGGAGGCCTTTGGGGAGGGGAAAGAGGAGTGGGGCATATGGGTTGGGGGCTGGGATGCTCCCGAAGCTGAGGAAGAGGCTGGGGTATCCCCACATCATCCCTCCCGGCGTGGGTGAGGGGTAGCTGAGGAGCTGGGCCAGTGCTGGGGGGACCCGGTTAAGAGGTGCTAGTGTCTGTAACAGTGGAGCCACGTGAAGGCTGGGCCCGGCCCAGCTCTCCTCGGCCTTTCCTGCAATAAACCCGGATTTCGTTCTTCTGGCCTCTGCCTTTGCTTTCTTTCCGCACTGGGGGCTCTCGGCCCCGCGAGGCAGGCTATGCGGGCTGGCCGGCCAGGGCCCGGGCTGCAGGCGGTCGGGCCGCTTCCCTCCGGGGTCCCGCCCGGGCTGCCGGGGAGCCGCCGCGTCGGGGCGGGAGGCGGCACGAGGCTGGCGGTACAACCAGTTGGGGCATCGCAGCGGGCTGAGTCACGGCAGCGCCGGGGCCTGCGCGACCGGCCGGGCCCCGCGGGGGTGGGCGGACGGACCGGCTGCCGAAGCGCTGCCGCCCGGACAGGCCTCGCCCCCGTCCCGCCGCGAAGGGCTTAGGGCGGCCGGACCACCCCCCGCCCCCCTCCCGCCGCCAAAGGCTCGCGCCACCCGCCCGGATTAGCGACTCCCAGCCCTGCACCCAACCCCCTGGCAGACGCCCCCTGGCGGCGCGGCGGACCCAGCCGTGGCAGCCCACCGCTACCGCTGCCGCACCGGGCCCGCCCCGCCCCGCCTCGCAGTAAAGTGCCGGGACCGCGTCCTACAAACCCCACGGACTCTTTTATTCACCCCCAAAGAGCTCACCACCCCACCTCCCCAGTCAGTGCCCTCGGCAGCGTCCTCACAAACAGGGGCAGGGGGCCCTGCCAGTGCCCAGGGGTGCACAGCCCAGCCCGACCCCCGGGCGCTGCCCATCCCCGGCTCTTCACAGCGGCAGGGGCAGGGCCGCCACCTCCTCCAGGCACTCATCGTAGGTCTCCTGGTACTCCTCGTGGGGCTTGATCATGATGACGCAGGTCGGGCGCTTCGAGCCGGCTGCGGCTCCCAGATCCTGTGGGAACAGAGGAAGGATGTGGGGCTGGGTGGCCGAGTGCTGGGTGCCACCCAGAGGGAAGCCCAACACCCAGCCAACTCACTTCGTGCCCCAGTCTAATGCAGGGAAGGTTTCTCTGCCCGTCCCTCAAGCGCCAGCCCTCCGGCCTCACTTTCCCAGTGCAGGGCTGGGATGGCACAAGGGGACAGTGCTTGCCTCATGTGTTGTACTTGAAGGTCTGCAGAGCTGCCTGCACTGGGGTGAAGTACCAAAGACACTGAAATCTTCCCCCTCAACTTCCACTCTACAAAGAGGAGGATGTCCCACCACCACCACCACCACCACACCTAGGTCAGTGCTTCGTTTCCGCAAGCAGCCAGGTCCCAGCTCACAACAAAGGTGGCGGGAAATGTGTCCTGTCCCCACGAGCTCCCATCCCCAAATGCTGCAGGGACTCGACTACAGAAAACGGTTCTGTGGTCCCACAGTGAAACCCTTCTACATCTCCCTCTTGTGCCCTGGCCAAGGACAAGCTCCGTGTGCTTTACTTGGACACCGGATTTGCACATCCCCGGGCAGGCTCCTGCCAGCCCAGGCAGGGTGCTGTCCACTGGGTTCTCTTTTACCAGGGCTGGTTCTTTCCGGCTGCACAGCCCCAGCCCCTTACCGATTTGGAAGGGACGTATGCGTAGGGGATGCTCCTGTCCTCGCACATGATAGGGATGTGGCAGTACACGTCGATGGGCAGCGTGTCGCCGGCCAGCACGGTGATCCTGCAGGGGAAAGCCCGTGTCAGCGGCCGGGCTGGGCCGGGCCGTACCGTACCGGACCTGCGGAGCCGGGACAGCGCTTACCCCTTCTCGCCCTTGTTGATGAATTTCTGGACCTCCTTCACACCGCGACGGATCTGCTTGTGCTTGGCCGCTGCAAGAGAAGCGCACCGTGAGGGGGCTGCACCGCCACGGCCCGATCCCGGTCCTGCCCGGCCCGCCCCAGCCGCGCCCCGGTGTCAGCCAGACCTTTCCTGATGCACTTGTAGAGCTTGCGGGTCAGCTTGCGGGAGGCGAGCGGCTGGGCGATGGGGTTCAGGAAGTCGAGCTGCTCCCGGTACGAGCGCTCGGGAGCTCCCTCCGCCTCCGCCGCCTCCGGCTGCTTCTCCCGCGCCATGGCCGCGCGGCCTCACGCCGCCGCTTCGCTTCCGCTTCCGGGGCACACGAGAGCAGGGAGGCTGCACGGCCAGCCGCTTGACAGCCAATCAGAGACCCACTCTGGCGTTGCCCGCCCACCGCGCCGCTGGCCAATGGCGGGCGGCGCCTTCCCGGTGCTGCGGGCACGGGGTTTCCCGCCGCGCCCCACCCCCGGCCCGACGTCCCACCCAGCACCGGGCCCCCTCCCCGCACCAGGTCCCTTCCGGCCCCCGGCCGGGGTGTGAACCACGCGGGGCTGTTTCCAGCAAGGGCCTTTTCTGGGGCGCGGTCGGCGCTGGCCGAGCACGGCGGGGCTGAGCTGCTCTCACGGCCTGAGCCCAACCCGCTCCGAGCCCCAACACAGCAAGGCCACCACAACAGCGCCTGGGTGTCCCGCCAGCCACCGCCACGGGCAGGGCCCGACTCACCCCAGCTGATCACAAAGATTATTTTCTCCCTTGTTTATCGGCCGAGGGAACCTCTCATTGTGGGGCTGGGCTGCTGCTTTTCCCAGGGAAAAGGGAGGTTTCCCTTCTGGTGCCCTTCCGTTAAAACACTTTGTTCCTTAGCCCATCAATCTGTCAGGCACCGCTGACGGACAGCTAGGTCTGCTGAGGGCCACGGCTGCAGTGCCAGCACACCCCCTGAGCCTCAGCAGAGCTCTTCAGGCAGGGAGGCAGCACCGCTCCAAATTAAAGAGGCCTCAGATATGGCTCATTACCTTCTCTCCCACCCCAGCCTGTCCCTTGAGCACAGGAGGGCTTCAGCCAACATCTGCAGCTGCTCCAAGACCTCTCGCTGCATCTCCATGGCCATGCGGTGCACGTGGTGGTTGAAGCTGTTGTACATCACCGCGTTCTGGAACATCAGCATGAGGTCACGCTGGAACTGGACCACGGACTGAATGTGTCCCGTTGACAGTCTTTTCTTTATGCTGGTTAAATCCATGGGTCTGCAAAAGATAGACAAAAGGAAAAATAAATTGCAACCCAGGGCCAGGCATTCTTCAGGCTCTGCATGAACGTGCTTATTCTCATTCCAGCACAGCCCTGAAAGCACAGCTATTTTCACTCAATTTTATTGCTCGGGACAAAGAGGAGTGAGACATGTTTTTCTTCTAAGTAAGTTTAGCCAATGCGACACTTGCTGTCCAATCAACTTGGCAGGTCATTAGCAGTCACCTCTAAAGAAAAAAACTGATGTTGAGCTACAGAGAAGGCAAGCAGAGAGATTCTAGTAATTAGTCTTCATGAAGTCGGTCCAGGTCTTAGTGCAGAAAGAAAAGTTACTAAAATAGGTATCTATTAAAACCCCTTAAAATCGAATGGTGCCACCAGCAAAAATAGCAGTGCTGATAAGGGGAACATGATGGAGAATAAATATTACTTCCCTTATTTTGACAGAATGAGAGAATGAATGGCTGCAGAGATGACAGCTGTGACCAGAATAGAATATGATTCAGCTCTGAAAAATGCCCTTAATCTTTCTGGGAAGTATTCTTGTGACCCACTTCTCCACTCAGAGTGAAACATCTGGGGAGCAAGCAGTGGATGAGGAGAGGGTATTGACCAAGGCACAGGGAGAAGAGACTGTGGAGCTGTGGAAGCCAAATCCCCTGCTCGGGCCGGGCTGACGGCTGCAGGGACTGTGCCTGGAGTAAGGCAGCTGTGCAATGCCAGCAAAGGGCACGCACCATTCCTGTTGGCTCTGGAGTCAGTGCAAGCTCCCAGGTTCTAATTGCTTGGAATAAAAGAATTCTGTGGGAGATGCTGGTGACAGCCAAACTCAGGAAAAGGAGGAAGGAAGCTGCCCCACTGGCCCCTTGGAAACCACAGAAGACAGAAAAAACAGAGAGAAAACAATTAGTGAGCACTTCCTCCGTGTACTCACCTTTTCACCACATCCCTGTATCCAGGGGCTTGTTTCTCTGACACTGCCTTGAGGAACGGGCCGCTGCATCTACAGGGAGAAGCACAAAGAACAACCTCTGTTCACCTCTCCACCAAAGACAGCATCGCGACACGGACCGGTGCTTGCCTCTTGCCGCTTGCCATGAGGGCCACAGCCCACTGGCAACAACCAGTATTTGGTGGCTGGCAGGACTTGACAAGGGAGGAGGCTGAGCCCCTTGCTGCAGGTGGCTGTGCCAGCTGTGTAGGAAGCAACATTTGGGCTCTGCCACGTGAAGCAGAGGAAATAAACATGCAGTGTTCTCTCCAGCTTTCAGCACCCAGCTGTTCTTGCTGCGAGGACACAGACAGAAGCACAGCCATGGAGAGACAAGCCAGCCTGTGGTGGCTGTTGTGGAGGGGAGGACAAGGCTGGGTGACACGGGAGGCTGGAACTCAGGGCATGGTGTTCAGGAGCCATGTCAATCCAACCCTTTGCCCCCACATACCTGTGACTGGCTATCACCTTCCAGATGGACAGGAGAGTTCTTTTGAAAATTAAATGTGGCAGGGGTTTATCCCAGCTCAGCTGCACCCTGTGGAGGGAATATACTGCCAGATCATCACAGTTGAGACAAAGTAGGAGGTGGCAATTCTGCTAGCACCCACCACATCCAGGTGGATGAAGCGCAGAGATCCTTTTCTGTAATTATGCAAAACCTCTCAGGGTGAGATGGTGGAAACGTTCTGCATCTGAAGGCACAACTAAATACCCCGAATGCAGGAAGATACCAGGCTATAGGCAGAAACAGGAGCTGAGCTGAGAAGCTCTAAAAGGCAGGACTGAGTTGGATAGAAAACCTCATGCTACTCTGAAGTTCAGAACTTTACTGAGGTGTTTTTTACTCATTTTCTCACCCCAAACCCTCATGGTTTTCTTCTGAAAGGCAGCCCAGGGCGAGCATACACGTGGCAGAGCCTGCATGTGACTGACGCACCTGCACCTGCCTACAGGGGGCTGGCAATGCCTCTCTTAGGAGCAGGACTGGACACTGCCTGGAAAAGCATGATGCCCAGCTCACACAAGGCCTCACTGCCTTGAGGAAACCTGTATTTTCCATTTAATCTCCTATTTAATCTCTACTCTTCTCACTTCAACTTAGGCCCAATGCCCAAAAGTGTTGGCAGATCCACAGAGATAGCACAAGTTGCTTCCTTCCCTCCTGTTCTCCTTGGCTATCTCACCTTCCTGGAGGTGACCTGTGCCATACACTTGTTCTCAAGTGAGATAAGGGAAACAACTCTGTTCTGCAGTGCCTGCAAGAGAGCAGAACAAACCACTTACAGTTGTGTGTTGGCAGGGCTTGTGGAGTGCAGCACGGGGGTTGCAGAGGTGCTATCACCGTCATCTTGCTCCTGGGCCTGATCCATCTCCTGTGGATGCAGCTCACCTACGGCATGGTCTCCAGGTGTCTCTTGAGTCTTGTTCTGAGGAGCACAGAGGAAAAGGAAGATAAATCTAAAATGGCAGTCCATCACCTGAATCCTTTCTCTAGAAGGTGGCCTGATGGACATCCCTCCAGTGCATCCAGTCCCAGCTGGGACCTAGCTTGCTGTTACTCTGGAGGATGATGTTGGACCTTGTTCAGACCTTCTCTGTGCTGCCCAGCACTTCAGTAATATCTGGGCCTGATCTCTTGGATCATAACTACCTCTGGCTAACACAAACACTGTGGAGCTGACTAGTGCCCAGTGTGGTGTCTATCTGTCTGCTTTTCTGGGAAGACTCATGGATGTGAGAGGGCAATGAGGAGCTGAGGTAAGACTTCCTCAAGCTTGTTAAAGCTCCAGACACAGATAACAGGATCCCACAGAGTGCAACAAGGTCGTTTCCTCACAAACTCCCATATGAATATGACAGAGAATAGACTCAACCAGGAAGGAGAGCGGTGCTGTCACTGTAGTGATTTGCAAATAAAATGTAGAGAGTGACAGGTGCAGGGAGAGAAGCTTTTTGGAGCAAGACGTGGGATTACATGCAGGGGCACCTGACAATCCTCAACACATCTGAAGCATGGAGCAGATCCCTCAGGAAGAAAGTGGACACTGCTGTGTTTGGCTTTGACCACTGGGAGAACCGCAAGGGAACTGCTGGGAGCAACACCGGCCATCCTGGCTGAACAGGTGAAATGCAAGAACCTTGGAAGTTACTTCTGTCTCCAGTGTCTCAGTTTGTAAGGGAACAAATGTGAGCGTGCAAAAATGGCACTGTTCTTCCACTGCCGTGTTACCTGTCCCAGCAACACCTCACAGACTGGTGGGAGCCCACAATCCCCCTAGATACAGGACTGATGCAAACCCAGGCTAGACAGTGCCTGCTTCCAAGACATGATGGCCTCCAGGGGCAGATGGTTATTGCTATCACAGCCGTGTGGGTCTGAAACCAGCCAGGCTGTGCACTGTGTAATGCAGCAATTAGAACACGGCAAGTATTCCAGTCTTGCCTTAAACCCAAGAGCTGACTGCCAGCTCTCATGAGTCACCTTTACACTGCCAAGAAGCAGTTCCTCCAGCTCATATCTAAGGGTTTGATCTGTAACATGCTTCCTGTTCATAAAGATACATATCCACACATAAAAACCACTCTTCCCCTCATACATTTCTTTTGCATTTCCCTCTCTGCTGTCTCCTCCTCTGTGTCTCTGTCTCCCTACTTGGAACTTGGGACTTTCCCATCGCTTCTAGAGCTGATTTCCTTCACTGTCTCTTATTTTTCACCCAGGACCGGAAGCTGTCTTTGACCACCTCTCCCTTACCTCTCTTCCCAGGAAGTGTTCTTTCTCATCTTCTGCTGGGATGTGTAGTTGACTTTCCTCTGATCCTGAGACTGCTGTTCCTGTGGTCTTTTCCTGGCACCTCACATCTTCCCCATTACCCTGCTTCCCAGAGCCACAATAATCCCACTCAGTCTGTGATGACTCTGTGCTGCTAATGCGGAGAGGTTCCATCATCTGGGTTACCTGCAACACAGAGATTTATTGCTTCAAATCGTCAAGGCAAAAGGAAGAAGACATAAGCAGCACAGATGCTATTTTTGCTTTTGCTCACGAAGGCCTTTCCATTTTTAGGAATCCTTGCAAAATCTTCTGATGAAGCCGTGTGTTATTATTAGTGTCAGTTCAGTGACATCTCTGCGCTTTAAGGTGAGCTGTGTTTTGGCAAAGCAGCTACCTGGTTGTGGTGCCACCTTTAAATAGGAGGAAGGGATAGGCTTGGGACAGAAAGCTAGCCAACTCAGAGCACTTGCTCCTCCCCCAGACTGTTTCTGTCTGTAGGGATGGCGGAGGCCCTGAAAACCCTCATGTTTCAGGAGGGCCTGAACTATGCCTCCAACTTTCCCATCATCCAAACAGCCCTACCTCTGAGAAGAACTGGAGAAGACTGTCATCTTCATATGGCCTCTGTGTCTTTTGGGAGTCTTCACTGTCATCCTCCCAGAGACGCCCACTGAGCTCTAGCCTGTGGTCTGCCTCTTGGCTGCTCTCCTCTAGCTTCCCTATGGCTGCCTCTTCAGTATTCCTCCAGCTCCCCACATCCAGGTCCAAGCTTGAATCCCAGCTGAGGAGAGACTGGAAGTCACTGTTCTTCTCTGACTCACTGGGAGACTCTGTCTCAGACTCCCACCACGCCCAGGCATGGCCCATCTGCAAACAAACATAAAGACAGCAAGTTCTTTTCACCCTGATCCAGAACTACAAAGCACAGCTCATTTCCTGCCATCCTCAGGGAGCCAAAGCATGGGAAGGGCTCCATGAGGCAAGCTGCCTACACCTGAGTCCACACGTGACAGCTCGTGGCCAGGCTGTAGCTCTGCCATATAAGCAGCCATTTCAGAGCAGCTGAACTTCAGCTTTTATAGCACTTTTGATGAGCTCTCTCCCTGCCCAGGGCTCGGTGGGTTACTGTGCTCGGGTGATGCTGAGCTGCTGACTGTTGTGAACAAGTAGTTCAAGGACAACTCACAGAAATTCCCTTTTCTGCCCCTTAAGAACTTTTTATACTGGAAATAACTTGTAGCAAACCCTTCAGACACTCTGTTTTTTGAAGTGACAGATGTGATTTAGCTGGATGGTGCTATCTTGTGTACCTGAGCCAGAAGAATGATAACAATGCATAATTGCACACTGATGGGGCAGTTCTACACCTTTCAGAAAAGAAAAGCTAGTGTTCTCTTAAGAAGGAAGAATCCATTCATTTCATCTCTGATCACTAGACCATGTCAAAGTGTCTTCTACTGCAGAAGTCCACTACCATTTCTCTGTGTCTGGGGAACTGCTTGCAGAGTCACAGCAACAACAGTACAGGCCGTTGGAAAAAGCTGTATCCTGTGACTGAACTCAGCTGCCTGGATGCTGTACCTATGGAGAATTCTATGCATTAATTAGTAGCGCCTTTAGAGTTTTCAGTTAATTATGTACAACCTCATTTCTCCAGAGTTTTGAGCAAGCACATTTCTTACCAATTTCCTTTTGCATTCTCAGGACTGCTAGCACAGCTACAAACACAGCTTACGGTGAATAACTGGGAGAAAAAAGGAATCCATCAGGTTTGGGATGAGAAAACTTCTTTGCTTCTTTTACGAACATACAAGCAGAGCTAGGACCCGAATGGGCATCCTTCCGAAACCTCTTTCAAATGAACTTCAGCAGAAGAAGATAAAATTTGATGAGGTAAGAGATAACATTCCTGCTCTCAGCTTCCAGCTGAAGGAGTTGAGCAAACTGTGATTTCATCTGAAGAGTAACCCCATGCCTAAAGCGCTTTCCTGCGCCGTCAGCAGAGCTGGCCCCGCACGCGGAACCAGACACCGCACTGCAGCCCAACAACAGAAAAGCCTTAGCCTTGGGTAATCCAATCACTTGTCATCATCTTTCTGTCCTCCAGCTCAGAGGGATAAGCATTTTAAAATCAAGAAGCCTAGGGGACTTGGCCATAAGCATCGATTAAAAAGATCTTCAGCCTTATGTTCAGCCCTATTAAATCTTGGAAGAGTCGAGATGCCAGACAGTGGAGCAGCAGCATTAGTGCAAGACAAGCGGGATGAGCGAAATAATTACAGACTGCTTAGTTCCCTACCAATTCTGTACGAAAAAATAAGGAACAAAAAGATAGACTTCAACTTTTAATTAAGAACTGCCTGACAGTTCTTAATTACGTTGGCTACATAAGTCACTAGCAAGGAATCGTTATCAAATTGGAAAGTTTTAGTTTGCTTTGCAGAGATCAGACACTGTGCAACCCTTGCTGATATGAGGAAAAGCTGTTAGAAAGAAAAAAGAGGGCCTTTAAAAAGAGCTTACATGTCAAAACAAGAAAAATGATAAAAGCCAGTATCCTGATAAATAAAATGCAGAAGCCACAAAAAAAGTAGGGGGGGAAATAAAAAAAGAAAAAACCTGAAGAACAATTTGCTAAAGACAGAAAAGCAAATAATAACAACAACAAACCTCCTCAAAAACATCAGAAGCAGAGAACTGCCAGATGATCGGGGGGATGACGCACGATCAGTGCCAAACATCTCAGTGGAAAATAGGGCCAGCTGGAAAAACCAAATTCATCACCGTTATCAGCAATTGCCACAGAGGAAATCACACAGGACTTTCTCTTGGGATGGGTCTGAGAGACTGTTTCTAATTAAAAATGTCAACAGGGGAGGTTTTAGAACAATTTAAAGAGGGAGTAAAGCTTAGAGCCAGTTGGGATTCATCCTAAAGAAGGTTAAATATAACACGACCAAACCTATGCTGTGTAACCTGTCGTTTAAATTAGGCATAGCACAAGGAGGACAGGTTGCTGTTACCTGTAAAAGGGCAGATATTGGGAGATGCAGCACAGCAAGCCTGAGCTCTGCACTAGACAAATTGGAAGAAAGTATCAGGAAGAACAGAATTAGTAGCCAGAGCACGAGATGATGAATTGGGGAAAAAGGCAGTGAGGATCTGTGGAGGAAATTTTATCTTAAAGATCTTAAACATTACTAAAGTCTATCAAAATGTCACAGGACGAGAAAAGGCTCGTTGAGGGAAAAATACCTGGTTAAGAAAGCAAGGGTAGGAATGAACAGCAATGCTTTCCATAATGCAAGCAAGTTACCAGTGGGCACGATAAAGGTCCTCCTTTATCAGTTTTTCAACATCAACAAAGATGGGGCAGAGGTGTCGCAGTGATAGAGCCAGACTCTTCCCAGTGGTCAACAGTGAACAGAGAGGAGGCAGAGATAACAAGCTGCACCGAAGGAAATTCAGACTGGGTATGAAGTAAATGGTTATTCCTTGAGGGTGGGTAAGCACTGAAACAAGTTGTCCAGAGGGGTGAGAGAATCTCCATCCTTGAATACCAAAATTAGACTAGACAAGGCTCTGAGCAACCCAATCTATCTTTGAACCTGGCCCTGCAGCTTGGAATGGATAAATGCTCAGAGCTCCCTGCCATTTAAAATTATTCCATAAAATACCAGAAACCAAAATAAACCTGTAACTTTTTGTGCTATAAACTAAAAAACCTTTAATCTCTGGAAGCTGAGGCCATCAAAATTAAAATCAGAAATGTGTTTCCAATTTTGGTAGTGAAATTTAACCAGTAAACCACAGGATTTGGATTTCTAGAATCAAATGTAGAGTGACAGTGGTGGCAATAGACCTGAGCCAAACATGGGACTCTACAAAGCAGGCACAACCAATTTCAATACAAAACCTGTGAAAATCGAGGTAAGGAAACAATCCCTCTAGTCTTAATCACAGTGACTCAGTTTCCTGCACCTTGTGTGTCAGACAGCTGCACCCTGTGCATGCTGCACCAAGAGGTGTAGACCACTCCCAGCTGCTGCAAGCTTCAGGGATGATGATGATTGTTTTACTCCCGCCCCCAGAAGATCATAGGGGCAGAAAATACCCAAGTTTCATCTCACAGGCCCTATAAGCAGAAAATAAGTGACTTGCAAATTGTCACAGAGAACTTAAACCTCAGTTAAGTATCCATGTTGATGTGTGAAAGTCATGTGGGTGCCATGTGGTAACTGGAAGAGCATTACATCTGCAGATACTCAACACAGGTCTGCACGCTTGTACAACCCCAGGGTTCCTCCCACACTGCAGAGAGCTGTGATACTCTGACACTACACACTGTACACGGGATTTGTTCCCAGATTTTAATATACATACACATTTACACATCACTAGTAAAAATCTGTACACTTCACATTACAGTACATACGAGCCACCAGTTGCTAGCTAACACCAGAACACTGATGAAGCCCAAGACGACTGCCCTAAAACAGGCAGGGGGGCCAGTCTTCCCCTCCAGGGAAGTTCTTTGGGTTACACATTCCGAGGAGACACTGCTTTCCAGAGGGACAAGTGAAGAAGATGGACCAGGTCCCAGAAATGGACCTGCAGCTTCTCTTCTTCCTCCAACAGTTGTGAGCAGCATCTTGCTTGCACTCAGTTCTGGATGGGATTTTCTGTCTGCCTGCAGCATCATTTCTTCATCTTCATGTCTGCCTCGATGGCACAGCGACGCCCTCTGGTGCCTCCATCCTAGTCACAATGCAAACAGAAAGAGTTATGCAACCCTGAACAAAACACGACCTCCAGCTCTTGGGGAAGCAAAGAACTGTACATCTCTAACAGCTTCTCATGCCTTCCCAATGGGAGAAAGGGAAGCTGTCCTAAGGCGGCCTGGGGAGGCCTGCCTACAGACCTACCTAAAATTCACTCTGGATGCAGCACAGGTGCTGGGATTGGCAGCACCTCTGTGCACTGCCGGCAGCCAGGGCAGAGAGAGGCTCTTGCCGAGACAGATGTTTTTGGAGCCTGTACAGTGCAGGCTTTCTCCTAAGTGGCAGATTCTAGCTTGGCTCTTAAGGTGGGAAGAGGAAACGGCTGACTAACCTACCTTATCAGCTGCTGATCCCTACGGGAAGTGCTCCTCCAGTTGAGTGACCCTGGCACTAGCTCCCTAGTTTCTCCGCACAGCTCCTTTCCAGGAGTAGAAGGCGAGCTGAGAGCTTCCTTTGATCCGCTGCCCTCTCCCTCTGGCTGACATGCTGACTCTCACGGAGTACTTCTCTGTCTTTAGATATATGCGAGAGAAAAAAACAACTCTCCATCTTCCTCCCCTCTCTCCTGCCCGCAACTCACGAGACTTGGGGATTCCCGGAGAGAGTATTTTTTCAAACACTTCCAGATCACCACAGGCGCTGACCAAGAGATTTATTTCTGCAAAGTATCTTATTTGCTTTCTGGACCATGAATGGTAAAGGAGTGCACAGCTGAGGCCTCACTTTCCCAAGACCTTTTGTACTGTCTTGAACGTGTGGAAGGGGCAGCTGTATAAGCATGAGAGATGTGGGAACTACAGTACTGCACTACTTGGTCTGTCTTCCCACTTACATGGAAAAAGAAGCAGGAGAGAAGTTGTGGAAAAAAGCAAAGGCAGATGACAAAACGAGAACACTTGGAACCAGAAGAAAACACTGAAGCCCCTCCCACTCACCCACGCTGAGAATAAGGGACTGAGATGTTTCCTCTCTTAACGATCATGGTTGTACAGCCCCTAAGTTAAACGCACACTGATGCAATGCTAAGGATGCTGTGACAGTGCAGCGATCACCCAGGCAAGGAGCAGAGCACGCTGCCAGCAGTACTGCAGTACCTGCTGGAGCCTTTCAATACTTACAAAGAGAGAGAGAAGGAAGGCAGGAGAGCCCATGGGGACACTGTCCTGTTAAAAGGCCAAACAGAAGGACTTATCAGGTATCAGGTATGGAAATGCACACACCACAAAGCAGCACTGAGCCCACACATGAGCACAGAGAAACATGTGCCCCACTCCCCTTCCCACATGGCATCAGTCTTATGCAGCAGGAACATAAAAATGGACAAAAGAGGGATACTGCGAGAGTCAGAATGCTAGGAAAGGGACATTCCCTCCTCAGCCACGGCAAGGCCTGCTCTACCAAACAATTTCTGCACTGTGCAGTTGGCACTAGAACTAAGCAGGCAGCCCTTGCTGTCACAATGTTGTGCACACCAGCTGAGAGCACTTGAAATCACTTAATCCAAGTTTGGATGTGTCTTTACCAAAGAAAAAACCCAAACAAACCTATGCTGCTATTAGTTTAGACCACCATGGAAGTCGAAGGTTCTCTGGTGTGTTTAACACAGGAAATCAGCCTGGAGTGATTCCATGGTTCTAAAAATCTGACTAGGAAGCGAAGGACGTGGCAGAGTCTAGTCTTCCAATTCTCTACACCTCACCTTCCTGCCAAATCATGCCTCTTCCAATACTCTGTTCATTTCCCCAACAGTTTTCATCATCTGTTTTTAAAAACAGGGAACAGAACTAATGGGATTACAAAAAACCTCCTGAGACCTGACTCTGGGACGATGTACAGCTCCAGAGCTGTAATCTAGTGAATGGACACATGTAAAGAAAAAAATTGTGCAGAAGAAGATACTGGAGCCATTGCAAGCTCAAACATTCTGCCTCTTTGGTATGGGAACTTCATGCAGTATCTTGGGGTTCTTCAAAAGACACCAAGAGCCCTTCCACAGGGTGCAGCATTCTCACCTTCTCTGAAGCATCCTGTTTGCGAGTGGAGTCTCGCCCACGCAGACTCTTTGCACTGATCCCTGACTCCGATGTTTGCATGATCAGTTGTGTGGCCAGAAATTGCTGCAAGAAAACCACACTCTGTTCAGATTCTCAGGCAAAACAAGCTTGGTTAGTGCGTGTCAGTTAACTATCACAAACCACAGGCTGGAATGATTGGGTCAGAGGTAGTTTCAGTTCCTTGTCAGCTGCTCAGAATAAGTTCCCCCATTTACCTCAGAAGCCACAAGTCCTGAGGAATTATAAAACCCCAGATCAAACTCTGCCAGTTGGGACATGCTAGCTCACAAGAGATTTTAAGTGGCGTATATTAACAGGACACAGTTTCACGCACACTTTATACCAGCATAAACAAGCACAGCCACCAAAAGAAGCAGCCGCGTCCCCTGTCATTCACCATTCCTGTTGCTTCTGTTCCTGAACCACACCCTGTTTTTTGCTGGCCTAAGCATTTCCCTGAAGGAAATTAAGTTTGAAATTGGTCTGGGCTGAACCTACAAAACATTTTGCTGCCTTAGTTTTAACTTAGCCACAATACAGTTCACCACAAACACCTGAGCTAGCACAAGAGAGATTCGGGGAAAGATGGGCCTACTTCATGCAAAGACACTGTGATTGAAACTGTGGTCTTACATCCAGAAGTCTTTCCCATACCTATGGGCCAAGGCAGGTGCTCTGGCCTCAGCTCAGTACTTTACCTGGATCTGCTCTAGGACATCTCGCTGCATCTCCACAGCCATGTGGTACACGTCGTGGTCAGAGCTGTTGTACATAACTGCATTTTGAAACATCAGCATAATATCACGCTGGAACTCAGCTGTGGTTCGTATCAGTCCATTCTCAATGTTCTTTTTGATGGTAGATAAATCCATTGGCCTATGAAAAAAAAAATGCAACAAATGTCAAAATAGCTACAGAAATATTTAACTCCTTCCCCACTCTTTTGCAAACAGCCCTGGGTCTGTAACATGTCTAGTTAGACCATCTATTTAACAGAGTCAAACAGGTTCCCCCCAACACAGGCTCTCTTCCTGAGTACAAAGGCCTCAGGTCAGACAACACAAGCTGTCCAGCAGTTACCATGAATGGTAACAATGGTGACAGATGCCTCAGGAAAGGCACTTGCCTTCTCCAGGCATCACTGAAGGAGACACTAAAGAGCTAAGGCTGCAGCTGCTGAACTGTTTAGAAGAGATTTCAGGGGCTAGCAGGGGATTTTGGCAATACTACCAGAACAGTACACTATCTGGGACAGTAAAAACTGCTGATTAAAAAAGATAGGCCTTTGCAGTTTTGATGATTAAACCCTACCCTTGGAGAGAAACTGGGAGAAGCAGATCAGTTACATATCACCTTAATGACAGAAAATGTTCTGTGTAAATCAGTGTTCTTCATTCAAAGACAGGGCTGTGTAAAGACCTGTTACTGAAGAAGACCCTTTTCTTGGGGGAACCTGTATCTGACTGTATCACGCTTGGAAAAAAAAAAAAATTCCAAGTCTTGCAGTCTGCACGGTAGGCAAAAACTACATAACTCCTGACAGAAATCACTAAACACATATACAGAGTTCTAATGACAGAAGACTGCTGAAACTCACCTCTGCACAATACTGTGGTAGCCTGGTGCTATATCGTCAGTTACAGGCTGTAGGAAGACATTGGCATACCTGCAGAGAGAAGGAGTCCACTTAGTGCCCTGTCCTTGCTGGCAAATACTTATTTCATGCTCATGTTTATTTTTCTGCTACCTGTAACAATATGATTCATCATCTCCTGGTATCAAGGCAGATAAGCCTCCGAGATGGGAGAGTGGAGATTTGTCTAGAATTAGTCACTTCTTTCTGCCAGTTCTCAAGACATCAAACTCACCTGTGATTGGCTGCTGCTCTCCAAACCAGCATGATGGCTTTCTTCCAGATCTTCTGGGCCTGTATCGCTTCCTGGTCCTCACTGCACACTGAGCTGGGAAGAACAGAACAGGACTTCCTTCAGGAGTCTGCTTAATGCCTTGGAGCAGAAACCTTATTGTTTAGTTTGCCTGTGACACGCCCACGCTAAGCCATGACAGAGGCAGAAAGCAAACCCAGGACCTGGTACTACAGCACTACCCGCACACGTGCACTCGTAAGCAAGGGGAACCAAGCGAATCCAAATCCTCAACAGGCTCCCCCTTCGGACCCACTCAGTCAACGTAAGAGATGAGAATCCTCCTCTCCCTCCACAAAACAGTGGGGGATTGGCACCTGTGTCCCCGAGAGCTTCCCTGATACTCACAACTGCGAGGAGGCTGGGCTGCTGGGGATGGAGTCGGCTAGCGCGTGAGACTGTAAAGGCGCGTTATGGACACTGAAGCCATCGTCGCTCTCGCTCACGGGGGGTTCGTTATCCATCTCTGACAGATAGCCCTCACCCTGATCTTCTTCTTTGGGTTCCTCCAAACTGGCAGCCTCACTGGCACCATCCTCATCATCCTCTTCACCCTGCCCATCCTGAAACACAGAGTTAGTGAGTCTGCGCAGCCAGCTATAGCAGCAACTCAGAGCCTGCAAAGCAACTATATTTCAGCAAGCAAAGTGATTTCCTTGCTACGCTGCTGCCTGGCACATGTGCAGGCACTGTCACAAAATCCTAGTCGCTGTATCCTGCCCTGCCTCCCCGCGCAGACACAGAAACACGCACGCAGCTTTACAGCGCCTGAAGCAATCTCCCCTTCAGCTCCAACAGCAACTGCCCACTTCTCAGTGCAGAAAGCTGAAGGCAAGCTTTGCTTTTCAGCACACGGGAGCCAGGAAGCAGCAGTGGTGAGATGTTACTAGTAAACTTAAGGTGACTACAACCAATGGAGAATTACCTTCATTTGACTCCTAAACAGGGCTTGGGCCTCTTCCTTCATTGACTCTGTGAAAGAAGGAAAAGCAGAAAGGTTGATTCTCCAAAGCAGTCTTCCCTACAAAAGCTCCTGCACCAATGCCTACTGTCCTGCAGTAATTACCACTAGTCCTACACATCTCTTTTCTCCCTCCTCCCCAAAAAACCTGAACCAGATCACTGACAACTATCCAGCTAATAATGTCGCATGTAAAAGATTTCCTAGCTGAATTAAGTTACCTGACAGCTCAAATTTGTGCTGAACATCAGCCTGTGAGGAGTCTTCACTCACATTTGGGACTTGTGGAGGGGATGAATCATCATCAGGTGGGGTCTGGAGGGAAGAGAAATGCACAAATCTAGATGTTTGTGTCAGCTTACTTCAGTGAAGGTGTGGGCACATCTCACTCACCCTAACCTAACTCAAGGCAATGAAGTTCACTGAGCACCTTCCCAATAGCAATTCTGCACATGGGTGGGGGGAGATACACAGAGATACTGCCTAAAGCAGAGAGCTTCTCTGCAGATCGAACAGATCAGCAGCATGACTCCCAAGAAAACAGTCAGTCACATTCACTGAAGGATCACCTTCAACCCAGCAATCATCCTTTCTCTAAACTTCTCTCCTACCTGTCACAACTGCTCCTTCTTTCCCCACACCAGTTCCAGACAGCCTCTCTGCTCACATACCTCTGTCTTCACTGTATTGTGCAGTGGGTCTTCTCCCTTGGCCGATTCTATCTCGATTTCAGAAGTGTCTCCTGCTGCTACAGCTGCTCTTTGATCCTCTTCTATCTCTTGACTTCTAAGCTCTGGTGCTTCTGCCACTCTTGCAGTTGCTGGAATGGTTTCCTCAGGGACCAGCTGACTCTGCTCCTGCTCTACAGGTTCTGTCTTTATTTCTGATCCCAGCTCGCCAATGCCCATTAGGTCTCGAATTCCCTTTGCCTCTGGCTCCTCACACTCCAGTCTCTCCTGCTTCACAGTCACAGCCACTTGGGCTATCTGGGCCTGTTTCTCATGCTCCTGACGAATTGAGTGTTCCCATGGGCCAGGCAGGGTCTGAGGGTCATCACTATCTTCACAGAAAGAAGACAGAGCAGCTTCAACAACTGCCGCATCCAGGACTTCAGGGTGGTCGTCTACCTTTATTGCCAAAGCAAACACACAGCAGCACAGGCTAAGGTCAGAAAGAGGAATTATAAAATGTTCACGTTATCTGGTAATGAGACAATTGTAGAAAACACAGTGTGATGGGTTTACAAAGTTGCCTTTCATGGCCAGACTTGTATCACACCTTGTGGAGTCTCCCCTGGAGCTTGTTTGGGAAATACAGCACTCCTTTGTCCGCCAAGGATGTGACCCAAACCCTACCCAACATGAGGAAGAAGATTTCTTTCTGTACTCTGAAGAGGAGGACCAGGATAAACGTGGCAGACTAGGAGCAGTGGTGTCACAGGGTCATTTCCTACTGATCTGGACAACAGTGGTAAGTATGTGCATTTTGGAATAGTTATTTCTGACTTTTTTAACTAACTACACTGGCAAACAGTAATCACTTGAGATTAACCTAACTGGACAGGGAGCAAAAGGCACTGGCACTCTGCTTTGCCCATTTACCTTGTCCTCAATGATGGCTATAATATTTCCGACAGTATCGAAGTCCAGCTCTTCCCCCGTATAGGACACTGCAATATCCATTTTCTCAGCCAAATCCAGGTCTTCTTTCCCATCCATGCAGTGATCTTTGGAAGATCCTGCAGCGCTGCCAGCCCCAGAACCCAGGCACTCTTTTTTGATGGAGTCAATGATCATGGATATTTCACTGCTGTCCATGGACACTGTCACGGTATGGGAATCAGACACTGCCTCCATGGCAACACAGGCCTCTGGCTGGCTCACTGCACAAGGATGAGAGTGACAATCAGAGACCAATCTGGAGAAGTCAAGCCCACATAAACAAATACTGCAGTGGGTAAGACCAAGCACCAACCCAAAGTATCCCAAGTCCACCCACAACAGCAAGGCTTAGAAAAATAAAAGACAAATACTAGTTTGCTTAACCACAGTAAAGTGAGATTCCAGCCCTTGAACCACAGTGCATTAGCACCCCCACCCCCACCCAGCAAATCCTGTTTAAAACCATCTGTTTACTCCAGAACCCAGCTGCGAGTGTCCTTTCAGCAAGGAGGGCGATTCGGAGGAGCTAAAAGGCCAGCGGAGAGCTCGCCGGGGACCAATCCCAAGGGAAGTTCTGCTTTCCAGCAGTGCACGACCCACGAGTGCGTGGTTCAGGAACGCACCTGTGGCTACGCTTTCTGGAGCTGCAGCTGGTGGCACAACGGATGGTGCTGACAGCGTGGGCATCATGACAATGGTTGCCTGGGGCACAGGCTCTACGGGGGGTGGCAGGAGTTTAGCTGGAGGTTCGCTGGCAACAGCGGAGAAGGAAGCAAGAGGTGAGGTGAACTGTGCAGGACCAGCTTCTAAAAGCCGGGAAAGCGTAGGAGCACCTAACAGAGAGTACAAGGGAAAAGCACATGAGCAAGAAGCAGACACCACTGAAGTCTACAAAGCCACCGCTGGGCTCTTCACTGTCTGGTGGCTTCTTCTGGGAAAAGACATTGAGATGTACCTATAAATGGTCCCCAAAGCTATAGGGAGAACCTGCACCCAAAATGCATGACCCCTTTGTGTGCGCAGTCTGAGACAGAATCATACAGACTACAGGACACGGTGTAAGGGCTGGACAGGCTAAGCCACACATGCAGAGAGATGCCCTTCCAAAGGCTCATCCCAACACAACTACAGGAAATCTGAGAAACAATGCTGAGAGCGCCACACGAGGTAAGCCAAGACAAACAGTCATCTCAGGAGCTGGAAGGGAGCAGAGGGGATCTCTTTGCAGGTCTTTCCTGGAGAATTCTTCTTATAGTGAAAAGGTTGCCACTCAGCTGTAATTTCCCATCTGAATTTACTGAACTGTCTGGGCCAAATTAACAGGTCTTAACGAACAGATATGGATAAGGAAAGTGAGATTATTCCTATGGAATTCTATACGAATGAATGGCACAAATCCTCAGTTGCAGACAATGTAATTAACCACTGGTTAGTGTTGAGCTGAGAAGAAACATCACTATAGGCAGGCTGCTCTGAAAAGGCCCAGTGCAAAGACTCCTGCACTGTCCCTCTCGCTCTCCGCTCTGTGCAACTTACTCTGGAGCTCACAGTCCACTGTGGTCTAATCCTCAACAGACCTCTAAGCTAAAGCAGAGGTAAGACACGTGAGTTCTCCATATTTACATGGAGCTGCAGTTTGACACAGAGGCAATCTGATACCAGACCATTTTTTCCCCAATTCCATGCCAACTAACCCTTTCTTTCTGCACTGAAATGCCTGCTACTGGCCAGTGTCAAACCCAGAAAACTAGACCACAGGGACCAGGATCACAGCAAGTCTAATTGTTTCAGTCATTTTAGAAGAGGGCACTTTTTTCCTGTAAGGATTAGGGTTTTCTTAAAAAAAAAAAAGAAAGTAGGTGCGAGAGGGACAGGGCTTTGGAATACAGAATTTGGAACACAACTCATAAAGAAGCTCCCAGACCAGCCGGGCTAGGTGTCCTTCATCTCTCCCCAAAGAGAATTCACAGAAGAGTCTGAAGGTACATCTAAAGGGAACACTGTACAGGAAGAGTCCCAAGTTACCTGAAGCAGCAGGAGATGCAGGGACAGCACCAGGTGCCGACTGCATTTCCCCACCGTGCAGCACTGGAAGGACGCTTCCTACCTCCAGCAGGACTCCTGAGCTGTTCATGTGACCAGAAGCCACTGCCATTTCGTTTTCACCAACCTGCCAAAGGAGGACACAACTGAAGTTCCTGGAGATACCATCACACCTGTTTCTCTGCCAGATGAGGCACCTCCATGAAAATGTCCATCATTTGCTGTCTCAGCATTTCTTCAGCACTTTTTGTCCAGTCTAGTCCCTGCCTGAGGCCCCTTATGCAAGTGCACAGCATGACAGTGTGAAACCATTTTTGGTTCTTCAGCTACAGTACAGCTGCAGTGCCACCTGCCTTTGAAGTGAGGCCAAAGACATCATTTGCTCTACCTTAGTTCTTTTGTTCAAGGACCTCACAATCCTTTACAGATACCAGTCTCTCTGCCCCCTGAGATGGGATGGAATTATCCTTTCTTCTAAACTGAGGGAAAGTGAAGCACCAACATGGAAAGTAACTCTTTCACTGTTACACAATAAACCTATGACAGACCTTGAAGCAGATATGAAACAGTCCTGTTGATACAAATAAAACCCCGTCTTCCACAGCCTTTACCTCTCCTTGCTCCACCCTATGTTATATTGCATTCTGCAAACATAGAACCCATGGAACATCTACCAAAGCTAACAAATAGAAAAGACCCCATATCTGACTATTAAAAAATAGCAAGCTGACACTAATACACCTCTTCCACCACACAAACACTAACACAGGGAAACTGAGCCACAGTGAGGCTGATGGCTGCTACTTTTAGACTGGGCCCTGAACAGTGTCGATAATGGCTGTCTAAGACTCCCAGACAACCTACACCAGAAGCAGGCTGTCATCACAGTGATTTTAATAACTCTTTACAATTAGGAGAAAACCAGAAAACTTCAATATTGGTCATAAACCCCATTACAGGACTCTCTACTCCTATGCTAAGGCCCATGACAAATACTGAAGCACAATTTCCTGCCACGATGTAATGAAGAATTGTGATCCCTAAGCAGAAATAAACAAGAACCCTGCATGGAGGCTGATGCTGGCTAACATGCTCTCTCCCTTGGGAGAATCTTTTCCTCTAACAAAGCCTGCAACTCCAATTCCTTACAACTGAGGGGAGACAGCCTGTCCTATGTGCTGAAGGATCCCTGCAGTCCTGCACCCACAGTACTGCCGGGAAGGGTCCCATCTCTGTGGTTCACAGGGGTAATTGTATCTCTCAGATACCACTTCTGTTGGGACTCTCCCAAAAAATGGTATGGTTTTTAAAAAGCCTTTGCAGTTTCCCCTGTTTCAGAGGGAGAGTCTGGAGCAAATTGTTTGTGTGCTTGCATATATGAGCAGAGAGCACCATACCAGCCTGGGGCTTGTGGGCAGGAGACTGCCTTTCTTCAGCAACTCTGAGAGCAGAGGGGAAGGAGGTGGAGTTGCTTTTTGTCCTAGCATCTTTTTCTGGGGTGAATCATCAGTGACTGGGGTCATGGGGGCATCCAGGGGAGCAGAGCCTGGAGGGGTGTCAGGGATTCCAATGAAGGAGGCAACTGGGGTGCTGGGCAATGTCCCTGGAGTGACCTGAGAAAGAGAAAAACCACACTGTTCAAAGCCATACTCCACCACACAGACTAGTCCCACTTGCTCCTTCCCCCAAGGGCCTCGATCCAGCACACCAGACACCTACTCCAGGCACAGGCTTTCATCCTTTCCCTGCCCTGCAGCACCATTTTCAGGCACACAAAGAGGATTGCCTGGCCAACCCCCTGATGCCCCTACACAGCCTTTGATCCAGGCAGCTGATCATCACAGACATGGGAGAGGACACATATCTTGAACAGCCCTGTACATCAGCCACAGGACAGCACTATCACAGTCAGAACTCTGCAAAACAAGGCACGGGCTTCTCCCCAGGCTCCTGTTCCACCACGGATGCAGGGCCCCATGTCCCAGGCTGGTTTTTCCCTCTTTCCATGGGAAGCATCCTTACCCCTGGACTGGCCTCATCCACAGCAGGTTGAGACAGATCTCCCAGAGCATAGTCTCCCCCTGGGGAGGTTGAGCCCGCAGGGGAGCGAACCATCACACCAGTTAATCGTCGTGGTGGGTTCTTAATGGCCTGACGAGCTGGAAGAGAACAGAAAAAAAAAAGTGAGATTCCACAATTCTGTCTTGGACAGTTCCTCAGAACTACCTCTGACTTTATCTTAAAGAATCCTAAGAAAACAATTTATATTGTAGGAAGCTCTTGCACCACACTAGGCTCAGTTCACAAGTCCAACTAGCGCTGGGTGACACAGTGCCACTTCAGATTTCCCTAGCAGCTGAGTATTCACTACATCCCACCACGGGCAGCTTAGTTCACAGACTTGCCCCAAGAAATATAAATGAATTAAACATTCAGAATAAGTCTCTTTTCATTACAGGTAAAGCTAAAGGGGTGAAAAGCTTGACATTCTAACAGAGAGCTCCTTGCTAACCCTGCTTCCTCTTAGATACACCTTCTCTAAAGAATCTGTTTCCTTCACAGAAGTCTCTGCATTTTGCCCTGCCACAAATACAGTTCTGGAAAGAATATAATTTTTCTTTCCAAGCCCTAGGGTCACAGAATTTGTCCTGAACATGGTGCCTTAACAAGACTTAAGTATTTGTCAAATTTCTTATAAACATATGCATCCCTCTGAGGAGGAGTAAGGAAGCTCATTTCCAGCTTACCCTGATAAGCAGCATCTGTAGCCTTCCTCTTGACTTCTGCCTCCTCCTCCTCCATTTTTTTCTTTCTGTATACAGAATCAAAACCTACTGTCATAGTGTCCCACTTCCCCTCCTTTCCTCCTCTGCAATCAGCTTACTGACCCCCACCCCATCATCTCCAGACAACAATGACTTGCTTCTGTGGACTCAGGCTCAAATCCTGAAGAGGGAAGCAGAGCCAGAGGCCAGTCAGAGAACGACACTTGGCAGAAAATTTCACTTTCAGATAATTATCAAAATGGAGGAAGCAAGCACAATGTTGCTAAACCATCACCAGGTTCTTCACTGAGAAACCCCAAAAGATGTTGCACACAAGCTGCTGACCCCCAGTCTAAACTGAATCCACCCTCAAAGGCCAAAGCATCTGTCCAGCTGTCCTGTTTCTCTAACCCAAGGGATGTGGGCTAGGCTGTGACTGACAGACAGCATCAGGCAACTACAATCTCAGAATAAAGCATAACATGGAAATAATTAAATAACCCACATCATAATCTCATTGCACAGCTCCTCCAGTCTGTTATCCATGTGTCCGGCCTGGATCAACTCTGCATCTTTCTTGAGTTGCCTGTAATCAGAAAATCTTCTTACTTACTTAGCACTGAACTGTGAGCCCTAAGCAGCATTTTCACCCTAAGCACTACCCCACTTCGCCGACCTTTTCAAGACAAGATTCTCAGATGCAGCACAGCTTAACTCCTCTGCCACACACCTGTATTTCTCCTGTGTTTCTTTAATCATTTTCTTCAGTTCTTCAACTCGTTCTGCAGTCAGTTTCCGCACAATAACATCTTCCACAGTTTCAACAACTTCTCCCTTCTCACCGCGTTTTCTCCTATAGAATAAGAGAAAAATGGAACAGTTCAGACATGAAACACAGAAAATCCCAGTTTTCCTTTCAGAAATGGCTGCTGTCTGTCATTCCTGACACAAACGTGCACAAAAAAATCCCCAAATTAACCTCCTCTTCCAATTTCTCTTAAATAATATTGGACAGGAGAACGGTCAAACAATCTCTTCTTCAAAGTTTATCTAATTCTTAAATGTGTCCACCATTAAAGACTCCAAGAATAAACCAAAGATGCAAGCCCACTGCAAATTCTCAACCTGAAAAATATGAATCATTTGATTTCAGAGAAGGTTCATACTACCCATGAAGAAACATCTGGGTTTTTTTCTCAATAACTATACGAAGTCCTTTGTAACTCTAGTGCTGAAGATCATTCAGCACTATTGCAAAAAACCACTACTTTTAAACATCCTGCCTTTAATTTAATTTGATGTGAAATCTCAAAACAAAATGTCTGGATTTAGGAGTGAGAAATGTCTGAGACCATAAAGCTGTAGTGACAGCATTGATAAGAAAACTAAAAAAACACTGCAAAATAAGAGACGAATACAAAAGGTTTCCCCTTCTCACTCTTGCTGTCTTTTCTACCCCTATTCTGAATGATAATTTTATGTGTAAAGCTTCTGATAAGTAAGGCTAATACGCAGTGTTTTATTCCACCCAAATACAACATTTATGTTTGCTGCATTAAGACCCCAAATGCACACTGCAACTCTTACAAATGGAGCAACAGCAAAGAGTCTACAGTTTCCCTGCCAGGTATTGTAACAAGTCGGGACATATCAAAGACACTGACAAGTACACAGTGACCAGTTCTATAACCGTGTAATTCTTTAGTCTTATGAAAAAAAAAAAAAAAGACAAGATAATGAGATCTGGGAAGCATGTTCTAAGAAGTACCTGGGACTTGCCAATCCCCCCCATATGCCATACCTTGATCCCACTGTCCACCTGTGCCAGATATCACAACTGCCCTTCCTTGTTCCTCTGCTCTCCTTCTGGGGAGCACACTAGCCACTCCTCTGCTCTAAGGACTGACAAGTCCACTCAAAACTGCTGCAGACTCCACTTGCATCAGACTTTGTACTCACTTAGGGGTCTCCGTAGTCTCCAAGAGCTCTGAATACTGAGATGCGCAGTGCTAAGAAGAAACAAAGAAAGTCAGAGGACACCAAAGAATCAGCAACAAAGCACACAGAACACTTACTTCTACTTCTTCAGAGGTCTAACACTTTAGAACTTATCTGACAGTCTTCTCTAGAGTTTCACCCGTGGCTACAATTTAGTGTAGCACAAAGAGAGGAGGTATATTCACTCCTTGACTCCGTCACTGCCCAGGCTGATCTCCAAACAAAGCTAAAGAACAGATGGTCCAAACTAATGACTTAGAAATCAAAGCAATCAAACACGACTGGGGAAACTGTAGCTGTAATGTTCTGTTTGTGAACAGGAATGAAAAATATTTAGTTGGAGAAGACAAAATAATATTTTACCAAGGCCAGTTTCATAGCTTAACAGAAACAGTAAGCAACATAAAACCCCCAGTGTCTCCTCCTTTGATTCCCTTAATCTGTCTGTTGCAGAAAAAAAACCCAGGTGCTTTCCCAAATAGCAGGACACACCAAAATACATGGGCACCCACAAATTCCTGGGGCAAGGAACTCCACAGCTTAATTACGTGCCTTGTGAAGAACAATCTCTTTAGGTTTGCTTTGAACCTGCCTCCTGTTAGTCTTAATAGCCTCTAAATCTTGTACTGGACAAAGCACTAACAATTAATCCTTATTCATCCTCAACTTCATGTCACTTCTGATTATACAGACATGTGTCATATCTCCTGTTATCCTTTTTTTACAGTGAAGGCTTCTACCTTAGCCATTCCTTACAAGGAAGATGTTTCATGTTTTTGATCACCCTTTTCTTTAACCTTATCCCACTGTACTGTAAGCTCAATTTCAGAAAGAGAAAAAAAAGTATTTAATCTGATCTATACAAACCCAATTTAAAAAAAAAAAATGCTGCATTTTTTAAAAAACAAGATATACATTCTCTTAGGCAGCCATGTAGAACCCATTTTTTCCAGTACTCAAATGCCAGTATCTTACCTTCTGGGAAAACCAGTCAGGTGGGCGTCCTGGCTCTGCAAAAGGTTTGATAGCTCTGCTGACTGAGACCCTACAAGAGAGAAATGGCAAGTCACTGTCAACTTACTCTCTTCCCCAACAAACATGCAGAGAAAAGACGCTGACCTGTCTTGATGTTCATCATTGAACAGTCCCCATAAACACAATGAACTGGCCCATAAACACATGAAACTGTTGTTTGGGAATTACTGAAGTACAACCCTTAAACTCAAAATTTTGCCTGCTCTCAAAGAAACAACATTTTCCCTCTTTTGCTTTGAAAAGGAAGTTTCTAGCTTCTGATAACACCACTACACCTTCACAAAAACATTACTCTGGTGAGAGAAAGAAGGCAGCAAAACAGAGCTACAAGTGCAGAAGCAACAAACAGGAGTCTCTTATCAAATATATTCCTTGACCACAACTCATCTCTTCCCATTTATGCTGGAATAATGTTTCTCCTTGTTCTGATTAGTGACATGGGCTAGTGGTAGACTTGACAGTGCTGGGTTAATGGCTGGACTCAATGATCTTAAGAGGTCTTTTCTAACCTATACAATTCCACGATTAACACGCTTCTGTTTCCACACATTAGTTATGAAAGAAAAACATTTTCACGTCTGTTACTTCTATCTTTAATTGCCCAACTTTGTTTTGCTCAGAGTGCACAAAAAGCATAAGTATTTACGACTAGCTGTGGCACGCGGAACCGGCCCGGTGAACAGTCCCGCCCCGGTACAGCCCCAGCCGGGGCGCTGCCTCGGAAGCCCGGTGCCTGCGCACACCCCCCGCCCCGCCCCGCCCCGCCCCGCCCCTCACCAGTTCTGGTCCCCGCTGCGCATGACGGACGAGGCCAGGCAGAGCTTCTCGCGGATGGACCACGGCTCGGTGGGGCCGGCGCTCAGCAGCTTGTGCTCTGCCGGGACAGGGGAAGGAGTGCACGGACCTGATCCCCCCCAGCAACCCC
>WTSP01000238.1:0-20826 GCA_025331215.1 Actenoides lindsayi | reverse complement strand
AGGCCGGAGCTCACCGACTGGGAGTGGTGCCGGAGTAAATCGGAGAGGACCCCGCGGCAGGTAAGGTCCGAGTTTGCTCTCGGTTACGAGCTACCTTACCGAAAAAACCTCATCGGTTTGGCTGGCGTTGGAATGACTGTCAGTCCTGTTGGTAGGGTAAAAACATGCCCAGTGTTGTATATTAGAGGAACCACTCACCTATTTGCAGGTCCTGATCCTACAATCATTTCTCACTTGTGTTCTTAATCATAGAGTTACTATTTTTTATCATTATTATTATTATTACTATTCTTTTGTATGCATCTGCATGAGCTGTATATGGTAAGAATTCAGGATGGATTGGGCTCTGAGTACCCTGCTCTAGTTGCACATGTCCCTTCTCCCTGCAGGGGGGTTGGACTAGATGACCTTTAAAGGTCCTGTTCAACCCAAGACATGGTTCTGTGATCTTAATGAACAGGAATTTTCTCTCAAAAAGACTCTAAAAGGTGACATTTTCAAGAGTATTTCCAAGCACCTGGTGACTCTTTTTGCCGTGCTTAGGTTTTGGGTAGGGGAGAAAAGAGAAGTGCAAAACCAAACACAAATGGTGAGTCCACAGAGAGGTGCAGATTTCAATCTGGGCGCAAGGATTCCTGTTCGATTCAAACAAAGAGATTCCAAATATTATGTTTCATCCCTTTCCTTTTGATTGTGGGCAGGTACTGGGGAGAAGACATTCTGAGAAATGTACCAGTTTTCTGGAGCTCTGAGAGAAGAGTGAAAGTGATCTCTTAATACATCAGCATTTCACTTGAAAGACTTGTTAAAGGTGTCTGCAGCTTCAGCTTGTGTAGTTCTTTGCACAGAGGTTCTGATTCCGCTGCCTCACATTTGCTGTGCACTGTATTGCATCCCACAGAGCTTTGCACAGCCTGGGAGGGTGGGAGTATCAGAACCCATCGGCTTTGAGGACATGCCATCGAGTGGTGATAGAGAGCACCCCAACCTTGCTGTGTAACTCTTTCACCTGCAGGGCATCCTGTTCAGTGGTGCCCCACTGCCACTGACGGTGGGGTTTGCTTCCAGTTACCACATTACAGGACTAGGGTATGTTCCACGTGCAGAGTCCTCATTTGCCTCTTCGTTGCCCTGCTGATAGCGGCACATCAGGAAGCTCAGGTTCACTGATTTCCTCGGTGCGGAGGCGTTTTGGTTCTGCCGTGACAGACCTTGCTGTTCATGCCCATACTGGGAGGGTCAGCAGGAACTTCTGACTGGAGTTGGGTTCAACACAGAAGAAGAGCTCTGGGAGAGAATTGCCCCAAACTGGCATGTGTAGAATGGCAGACTGAAATTGGATCCAGTAGAAGGACAGCTATTTCATGTAAGAACACGAGCTTAAAGGAGCACTGCCAAGCTTGCTTGTTTTCTGTAATCAGAGTTTGTTTGAGGGGCAGAATGTCACACCAACTACTGCAGGTTGAAAGCTCTTAATGAAAGAAGGGAAAGATGGTTATTGATTCCTTGTCATCTGTCTGTTAAGCAGGCAATGAGTATGAGGATTTTCTGTCTCCTAGAAGTTCATGACAAATAACCAAAGGCTGAACGCTGGCATGAGGCTCTGGCTCATATCTGTAGTGAAATGAGCAGCATAGATGCGTACCCATTTTCAAGATAAACCAGAGCAGTTCTGTGTACGTACAAGTACAGTTCTCACAGTCTATATGTGACACAGTCACGGGTTCATACTGCTGCTGTAAAGTGATTTTGAGACAACTTAAAATGTCAGTTGTGCTTGTTCACCTTTGGGAGTTTCCCTTGGTGGAATCCATAAGAGCAGGTATCAGCTTTTGATTTATTATGCACGAGCAACCAGGAAACACGAGCAAAAAGACTAAACCAAAGAACACTAAAGTATTTAAAAATACATTTTGTGACTGTTTGAGTAATAAATAGTAATACTGTTTGAGGTTGAGTCTTCATTTTATTTGATTAAATGTCAGGAGATTTTGTAGTGTGTGGCAAAATGACTGCTTTTCTGCTGCTGTGTTTGCACAGTGACAAGTTTGTATTGGTCACAGGGCAAGTGTATCTTCAGGTTTTCTCTATGACTGTGACATTAAGGGAAAACAAGTGTGTGTATCTCTCTTCTGAGGAATGAACAAAAACTTAACTGAAAACTTAAGTGCTCAGGAGGATGATTTTCTGTCTGGGGAGAGCTGTTCCCCGTGTTGTGCAGAAGCCATCATTCTCCTGCTGTCCTTCAGGGACCACACAAACTGAAGTATCACTTGCCTGTTGAAGGAATTTAAGTGTCTCCCCTGAGATAAGCAGAAGTGTCTGTAAATCTGAGAAGCACATTCCCAGGTGACACAGTTGCTTGTTTGTGCCCTGTTCAAGGACAGTGGAAGATGGTCAATAACTTTCCTGGAAGGCTTAGTTTTTCCCAAGCTATCTTGCTAGAGTTTGGAAGGGGAAGCTCACATTAAGGAATTTAAATTTTACAGTCTGAGTGGGAAGGAAGGACTTCACCTTGCATGGGTGATGAGAATCCTGTCATCTGGAGCGCGTGCTGATGGGACAAGGTGGGGGGCTGTCCTGCTTCTGTAGCATCTCCTGCAGAACAGCAGCTTCTGCTCATCTTTCCATGGCACTTCAGTGAACTCCACAGTCAGTACAGTCTCTCCTTGTTTATTTGGATTCTGGTACCTGCTGGTACCTCAAGTCCCAGTCCCTCCTCCCATTGCACCCCCGAAGCAATGTAGGAGGCAGGAATTAAGGGCACAGTGGAGCCAGAAGCCAAAGCCAGTCTGCCTGGCTGGGTGTTAACCAAACTCAGGGAGCGTGCGTGTGGCTGTGGCATTCAGCAGACATTTGGCGTTGCGGTCAGTGGGAGCAGGGTGAGAGCCTGTGTGGAGTTCACAAGGCAGGAGCTGCAGAAGGCTTTACTTTGGAAAGGACCTTAGGATTTCACCTGCTCCAACCTCCTGCTCCAGCAGGGCTGACTTCAAAGTCAGATCAACTTGTTCTCGGCCTTTGGCACATACCCAGGTGAGATAGGGTTTATATCTCAATAAGGGAATCCCCTCTTCCTCTGATGAACTCAAGTTTATCATTTGAGTCAGAGTAGGAATTAGTGTGATATCTCAAAAGTGACTGATCTCCCTTTCAAGAAAAAGCAAACCTTCACTGTGCTGCAGTGTGCAGTGATGAACTGCTGTGTTTGTGGGCATCAGTAAATGATTCCTCAGCCTGGTTTTAATCTGCTGGTTCTTGCTAACCCCTTGCGTGCCATGGATAGGTTGGTTAATAAAGTCAGTATATCACTAGGTTCATCTTTGCTTCTCCTTGCAGTGATTTCCAGATGACATATAGAAAAAAATAAAAAAAATTTTTTCCCATCTCCTCTGGCTGCCATTTGAAATTGCCAGGCCTGTGACTCCTTCCAGCAGGTACCAGCAGCTCTTGGCGAAGCAGCTGGCAACAACTGCATGTGGATGGCTTTATTTGCCCAGGGGCTTTTTATGTGGCTTGGGGACATACTTCTTCACTGCTTGCATTACAAGGAATCCCGATTCATCCTTTTCTGACATTTTCCAAGTTATAACCCCGTGCGCAGTTGCCAGGCATTAAGGCTCCTGTGGTCTCAAAGTTCAAGGCTTCTGAGTTCCAGCCCTCGCTGTTTCTGACATTCAGCCTGAGCTTCCAGAGCCTCACAGCGCTGACATTTGCTTTGCTGCTGAAAAAGGGCAGAATGTAAAACTCCAGCAAGCACTGTAAAAATAACTTTAATGCATTTCTCAGCTGTATGTTGGATGAAAGGTCAATCTGGGCCAAACATTAATTAAGTTGAAAGCCATCCCTCTTCTTTATCCTGTCTGGAAGTCCCTAAGTATCTAAGAAAAGTCACTTTCTCCTCATCACTCCCCATTTCTCAGCTTTGTTAAAAAAGGAGTCTTTCCTTAAGCAGCGCTTATTGGCCATGTACTTCTGCTTAATCTGTGGCTTTGGAAACATAATTAGGATGTCTAGTTCTGCCACAGCTCACCTTAAGGGCATGTTGAATTCTAGAGTTCATCACACCACTCTGCAAAGCCACGGAAATAGCACTGGGCAAATGCAATACAATTCAAGAAAGATCCCTCATCTTTTTTTTATCCTTCTTTCTTGAGGACTTTTTTTTTTACTATATACCTTTTTTTACTATCATTCACTAATTTATTCTACTTCCTCACCCAGCCTTGTGCCAGTAGCCAGCTCTAGTGACCGTACAGCGGCTGCTTTTCAAGCTTTTAACGGACCACAAATGGTTAGCACAAGAGCAGGGGCTGGAGTGTTCTGGTGTCATTGCCAGTTGGGCTCATGGAACTGCGGTGTCCCCACTGTCTTCCCTCTGCCAGGGAGAAGAATGCTGTGAGAAGCAGCAGGCTCTCTGCAGGGCCAGTTCTCTTAGCTCATTGATCACCTGGCCCCCGTGTTGGGAGGGCTCAGGGGAAGGAACCCTGGACTGAACTGGAGATGGGAGTCTGCTTGCTGGGCCAGCACCCGGTCCTCTTCAGGACCTGGAGGGAAAGCGGACTTGAGCTCTCTCCTGCACTTACCTGGATGAATTCTGCTGAGCTTCCTGCAAATGAGGTTGGGGCAAACCACAGGTACAGCCTGGCAGTGCCAGGAGCTGCTGCGGCTCGCAGCAGTTTTGGTGCCCAGCAGAACCACAGTGCATGGCTCCGAACGGCAGCGGGTGCTTTCTCTGCCGGGTGCCTGCCCACAGACCGCTTCTTGTGGCTTTCTGGAAGGAGCCCAACACCAGTGCCACAAAAAGCCACTAGAGATGCAGTGTTTGCTTGTTGCTTTTTTTTGTCTCGGGCTGGCAGGCCATTGGGTGGAGTTGGAAGAACTGTCCGATCAGCTGGGCTGAGCCCGAGGCAGATGTTGGGAGTTTCCCTGCCAGGCCGTCAGCTTTGGGGCTGAAGCACAGCCAGAGCTGGGCTGGGGGCTGGCAGAGCCTTTCTGGGCCCTAGGAGAGGTGGCACGTGCAAGATTCTCTCTCTAATACTTGTTTGCATATTGTAAGAGTTCGGTCTGACGTACCTTCCCGCAGTGTATGAAGAAGTGAACAATGTCACCTGTCCCCTGCCTCCCCCCAAGCTCCTTCCTACCACGTTGTGCCCGCTTTTTTCTTTCTTCCTTTAGCACTTTCCAGTAAGTGTACTCGGCCCCTTCACCTAAAAGCTGTGGCTTTGCCTCTGTTTCAGACAGGGGAAAATGAGGACAAAAAGAAAGCTTCCATAAATCTTGTCTTGCTGCAAAGCTAGCACATGGCAAGGGCTGTGCTGATGAAGTGAAGGCAGAAGAGGGAATGCTGAGTGCAGTGCAGTGCTGGATGCTAAATCGCACTGTTTACAGGCAGAAATATCCTCTTGGGCTGCATCCTGAGGGTAGGGACACAGTTGTGCTTTTCCCATTAACACTAATGGAAGCAAAGAGGCTGAACCACACGTCAGGCTCTGGAAATGTGCCCTGTTAGGCTCCTGTCCTTCAGAGCCAGCTTGTGCCGTTCCCCCAGCTCTGGTTCTGCAGCAGGAGGTGTTCAGGGGTCTTACATGGTTATGGTCACCATGCTGATGGCCGTTTGTGTTATTCTCTCAGTCAGATAAATACTTCATTATATTTAGTGGGGCTTTGGCACCGTCTGCATGAAACTTTAATTTGAAGAAATTCCGGTATTTCTTACGCCTGATAGCAGCAACCACTCCTGGACTCCAGGGGAAGGCACCTCCCAGCAGCCCCGAGGGATCTCCGTGCCCGGCTGGACCGCGCGGCTCGCTTGCCTGAACTGTGCCAGGGAAACAAGGGATAAGAAGTCCCTCTGTACATTACTTTTTTTTCACCCTCTGAGCAACAAGTGATAGTTGCAGAAGGCTGCCAATTTTAATCTGTATTGTGAAAGCAGTATTTTTTTATTCCCTTCTTTTCAGGCCTCAAATAAGCAGTGAGAAAGGGATCGGTTCCTGTGATTTAGCTTTTTGAAGAGGAGGGTGCCAGACAATGTATGTGATGCCTTTGATTGTCTGGTGAAGCCTTGTGCTTTTTGGAAGATGGCACTACCTTGGAGTGATAGCAATGATGCTGGAGCTGGTTGTCTCCTCAGCCTCTGTTCTGTGGGTAAAGAGTTACTCCATCAAAGCGATGTCCCTGCAATACAAGTAGCGTGAAAGGAGAATGAGGCCGAGGGTGCTGTTTAATACCTCTGTAGGCTACCTGTAATTGAGAGGGAGAGAAAAAATGGTGCTTGTAATTTCTAATTCTTGCACAGCTGCATTTTTGAAAGACACCTTTAACATCTCATAAAACAGCAGTGTATCTCCCTTTCAGAAGAGAGCGAGTGTAAATATGTATTCTTTTGCCTATACTTCAGTGCCTTCAGGCTTGCAATATGTTACAGGCTTCCTGATTATTTTTTTCTTTGACTTTGACTTGATGCCTCATCTGTGGGTTGCCTCGAGCAAACTCTTTTCAAGAGACTCTCTGTATAGAACCTGTTTGTGTGGCCTGCAAAGAGGAAGAGGGCGAGGCTGTGTGTGTTATTTTGCTTGGAGGAGTCAGCTCTATATCTCTGTCTGCAGCTGGAAGGAGATTTAGCAGTAATGGATACACAGGATCTTTCTCACTCCGGGGAAGTTGTAAATATTCCAGTGAACACCAGGCACAGTGTAGAAGCTGAGTCACAAATGGACTTGCAGATGGTATTTGCTTCCCAGTGGTCTCCACAGTTGTACACTGCCCATCTGCAGCAAAGTTCTTGCTGGTCTCCTTCAGGTGATGCTCCTCTGGCTGGAGAATCAATGGAGCATGTCATCATCATCTGCTAACTGTGCTCCAAGGGGGCAAGGTGGTGTGATCCACGTGGTGCTTGCTGACCCTGCTGACAGTCAAGCTGCAGTTGGCTTGGCTGAATTGCACGAACAGGAGAAGAACTGAGAGCAGGAACTTTTGCCCAGGCGGGCAAGGGTGAATGTAGGCAGGCTCCTATAGCCTGTCCCTTGTGCGAAGCAGCTCGCTTCCTCTGGCTGCTCTTTAGCCTGTCTGCTTCTTAAACAGGCTTGTATGAATGCTGGATACAAGTATACACACACACACGGGACTAGAGAAAAGAAAAACAGAAAAACCTGGGCTGCAGGGAGGTAGAAATAAGCCTCGGGGGGCTGACCAAGGACACTGTGTGTCAGAACCTCTTACAGGAGTCAGTCCTGCAAAGAGCTGCCACTGATTGGTATCAGTGTTCCTTTCCTGAGAGAACAGGCAATGCTACAAGTGAAATCAATATCCCACTGACCAAGGGCTCCTCGTACATTGGCCCTCAGCCACTTAATGGACTGGGAGTTACAAAAGCAGTGCAGCTGAGACACCTTCCAATAAAGCCCTTACATTCTGGGCTGATACGTTCTCCATTTTTGAAAGGTTTCACTGTATTTTTATTCATTGTATTTTCCTAGTAAGCAAATCCACATTCCAGCTGGACAGCTTTGGCAGACAGAGGTACCTGTGGAAAAGCCGTGTTCTTTAGCGCGCGATAGGTAGATTGCAGAGTCACACCTTTCTAAAGCAGGAGACTTCAGCTCGGTGGCACTGACACTGCTCTAATCCTGGTCCAGCTGCTGAAACCCTTGTTGCTTGAGACAGGTCGATGCTGTGTGGTGGAGATGCAGAGGTGAGCTCTCTCTGCAGGTAGGTGTGCACGTAGGCCAGGAGCTTAGCCTTCCATTGCACCGTCGGCTCTTGCCCACATTCACTGTACCACGTGAGGAAACCACACAAGAATTACGTAAGGACTGAGGCTGTACTTGTTCTAAAAACCTTATTAAAAATAACAAACATGCAAATCAAACCAGACACACGCATTTTCCCAGTTCTTTTTGAAGGATAGTGCAGGATGTGAGCTGGGTGTCCTGAAGGCTGGTGACAGCCAGACAGGTCAGCACATCCCATCGGGCAAGGCTGTTTCCGTAGCAAAGAGAGCTGTTTGTGGTGAAATCAGCTCTTCTGTCTGTGAAGAAGACTATTTAAATGTAATAGATTTGAAACAGCAAATCTTTACATGAAAATGTAGATTGTAATGATTTTATCAGAAGTAGGTGCAGAGCATCTGCACTTGGGGGGGCCATCGGCGATTGCAAACGAGAGAGACACTGAAGCGGGTGGCAGATGATGCCCATGAAGCCCAGTGGTCAGGAGAGCCCTGGACTCAGCTGAAGGCCTTAAAGCCTGGTGTTTTCTGAGCTTGTTTGTGGAATATTAAAGGGCTTTCTGTTGGGCTCATTGACTTCAGCCCCTGCCGACTGAGCACAGCATTTCTCCTGTGTAGATAGAAGTGCTTTTACCTTGGATGCCTCTGTTGCACTTTCTGTCACTAATTTGCTCCAAATAAAGGTCTGTCTGCATCAAGCAGGCCAATGACAAAATACTGCCTTTCTGCTCATCTGAGGTGAGCTTGTCTATTCTTGTCATACCCTATTAGCTCTAAATTTACTGCAGTCAGCCTCTCAAAGGGCAAATCATTGCAGTAATTAATTTTACTGCAGCTAGTTTTTCATTGTAGGGAAGTGGAAGGCTAAGCCTCTATTTTAGAATAAACAGAAAACACATTGTCTCTGGAAGGAAACATCAGGATCCTTACTGGAAACATTCTAAATTTAGAACTTTTCATCTAGAGCTGTATTCCACCAACGTAATTAGGAATGCACAATCATTAGAGCTTTTTTATCTTGCTGGTATTTCTGTTTGGGAAGGCAGCGTGGCCCAGTGGGACGGGGGCACAGCACAACCTTCCATCTGTCCTTGGCTCCACCGCTGAGCTGTTCCGCAGGCCTGGCAGAACTGCTCTCTGTTCTGGGCCCTCCCTTCAGAGCCCTCCCGCCTTCTCCAGAGACCAGAAGCACACTCCAGGGTGACCTCTGCTTCGCTGCAGCACTGATGTTACGCTTGTCTTACTGTTCCAGGGCCTCTGATTCAGTGCATTTGAAAATGAGGACTCGTGAGGGAGATTCTACAAACTACCTCGTGCTCAAGTCCATTGCCCGGACACAGTGTGTAGAACCTGTTGAGATGCCTTAGGGTGTCCTACCTGGGCTCCAGCTGCTCCTTCAGGAGGCTGTAGATCTCCCACTAGTTCCTCTGTTATATCTGAAAGCTCCTGGAGGATATCCCAAATCCTCTGTGGCATCTCTGGTGGCAGCTAGTCCAAACGGAACGTCTGAGTACACAGCCCTCTTGCAGGGGTGGAAGAATGGCCCCTAACTTAGGTGCATTGGTCTCTGCAGGTGCTAAGCAGTGACAGCTGGGACCACTGAGCTTAAGATCAAGAGGAGAAATCAAGTTACACTTAATACAAAATATGAAAAGTATGTAGAAATGTTTGGTACTTGAGATGTTAATACGTCAGCCTTAAAGAATTGTCTGGGCTTCCTCAAGCAGAATCAATTCTTAGTCGCTTGCAAACTAGAGTTGTAAATTGTTTTGCACATCCCATGTAAGTACATCAGAGGCAGTGTGCAGAGCTGACTGCAGCCGTACATTCCGGACTTCTCCGTAAGGGCCGAGCTCTGCAAATTGCTGATCGAGTCCTGCAGACGCTAAGGGGAAGCAGAGGGATTGCTGGATGCCCTTGGGAGGCACTTACCAGATGCAGAATGAGGCTCTGCTTTGGCAAGTGATGAAATAGAAGTTTTCTTCAGCATCTTAATACTTCTTTATTAATATTTCACCTAAGTATAACTATTTCATGGCAAACCAAATAGAAGAGGGTGTTTTGCTTTGGTCTCTGCTGGTTTGCAAGGAGAAATACAAGAAGAGGTTCTGTAATAGTTCCCTTTCCTTCCTCCTCCAAAAAGCCACAGGGATCAAAAACTCGTTTTCTCTGCAGGGCAGGCTGCAGAGTTTCTAGGTTCCATTAATGGCCTTAGTAGGATCGTTTAAAAACTGCAAGTCAGATGGCTCTTGGTGGGCCCTTTCTCACAGCTTCGAGTGTTTCCAGATGGGAAGCTCTCTGCCAGGGCCCGCTGCCCGGCGCTGTGGCCTGGGTTACATCCTCTGCGGAGGCGGGAGCCTCACGCTGCCACTATCCCCCACCCCATCAACCCAGCTCAGCCCCTGCTCGGGCAGCTGGAACAGGCCAGGGCAGCCCGCTCTGAAACCACAATGATTAGGAGGAAGGTTTACCTCATAGCAACAACAAGTACTTTCTGTCTTCTGTGGCATCTGGAAGGTGGATAATTTAATTTAATAATGAAAGGATTCTCTCTATCAATTATGCTGAGATTTCTCTGTTCAGAATGCATCATCACTCCTTAAGGAACAAGTACATTTGTGCGTTATTTCTTTGTAATTTTTTGTGTTTCCTTGTTAAAAATGCATGTGCTGGTACATGTAGTTCTCCAGTGAAATCCCTGTCCCAGATTCTGCCAGACAGAACAGCCTCCAGCCATCTCGGGCAGGAGCTGCACAGGGGTTGTGCCCTGGGGTGAGATCTGGTGGAAAGAAACACTCCACAGAAAGTCAAACTAGGTGAGGGAAAGGCAGCTCCCGTTGGCAGCAGCTCGTCGCAAGCATCACGATGGTGTTGGAGGTCCAGCAGCGTTCCCCGGTGATAAAATGCATGTGGATGTTTATTAAGCAGCACTGACAATGACCGACTTGCTGCCTCTGTGACGCAGCCCTGCAGAACACAGTCCTCCAGAGGGGTAGCTCAGATTCAGAGCTAGACTGCAGCTTTTATGAGACCTGGTGGTATTCAGTGAAAGCCAGCCTCAGCTGAAAGGCAGTGGGTTTGGCTTACAGAATGGTCTGATGGCCGTGATTGTTTTAATTGAAACATTTGAGCATTTCCCAACAGAAACCTTTCAGTCCTACCAGACAGTATGAAATTGATTGTGAAGAGGAAAATTTTTATATAGGTGTATGTGTGTGTACCATGAATAAATACTTGTGTGAATTGATGCATCTGTGCACGCAGAGAAAAAGAATCTGTAAGTGGATACAGGAACCAGAACAGACTTAATCTGCTGTGTTCAAGCAGGTAAGTGCCTGATCCTTCCTTCACCTCTTCTAGTTGAGAGTGAGTGAGGTGTCAGAAAGACAAGTCCTCACTTCACAGGGTCAGAATCGTTGATAGCAAAGCTCCCTTGTCCTGTGTGGTTGCCATGGATGCCAAAGTGGTATGGGACGCATGAGAGTTGGAAGGAATGCACATCAGCTGGGGGGATAGGGGGTGATAGTACTACAGATCCTCTGTAAACAGGTCTAGTAAAACAAGCAATGCTGAAGCAGCAGGAAAATGTTTACATTTCATTTAGGAATAATGATAATTACCTGTGTGTATCTAATAGGCTGCAGAACTGCTGAGACACAGAAGCTGTGGAATTGCACTTTGGTTGAAAAGATGAGGGTTTGTTTTATTTCACAAAGCTTTTTACCTTTATGCTAGTGCCTGATCCCTGCAGGCATTGTCAAGATAGCATCAGAACATTGTCATTCTGAAGATGATCCAAGAAACAAGTGGCTTTAAGTTTTCTGTACCTTCTTAAAAACATCTGTGTAGAAGTGCTTTAAAAAGAGAACGCACAGCACAAGTTGTGGGGGAGGAGTTACTTCTTTCAGAAATGTAAGCATTTCTTTTAGAACCCAGGTTTTCTTTCGAATTCAACAGTACAAAGTGTGTGGGCAAAGGAAGGTGGAAAGAGCCTGGTGAGGCAGGTCCCCTTTGAGAAGCGGTGTGGGGCCCATGCTGTGGGGATGGCAGGCAGCAGCAGCAGCGCAGGGGACCTCTTGCTATTTTCACTGAAGTAACAATGAATCATAACTCTCTACAACTGTGGCTGTTCTTGTTTCACGCTAAATAACGCAGAGAGGAGATACAGGAATCTGGATGGATGAGCTGAGGGCCACTGTTAAGTGTTAAGTTGCTTCCTCTTCCTACCGCTTTAGAATTAAATTGCATTGTAAGGCTTAAAATCACAAAGCTGACCTGTAGGTCACAAGGGAGTGGAAGATAAAGCACTTCTTCACAGGCGCACTGGTACAGTCTGGTTTGCTGGCGGGTTCCTATTGATTGCCTGGGATGTGTCATAAGAAGCAAAAATGGATATTTAGTAATGATATCAAGGACAAGATAAAGGTCACATTCTGTTCTCATTAATGGTAATTTATACAGAAAGTAATTCCAGAAATAATCAATTTTACCTGGCTACCCATAAAACCAGAAGGTCATTCTCCCCTCGTTCGGATTCATAGCATCTTCCTGTTGGGCTGCTTGGCAGCCGGAGCGGAGCCTGCGGAGCGAGCCCGAGGCGGGCAGGAGGGAGCTGCCTGTGGTGCTGGGTGCCCAGTGCACTCCTGGGCAGCTGAGGGGCTGGATCCAGTTGGGGTCGCTTGCCCCTTCCTGTCCCCGGGGCAGGGTGTTTTCAGGTGCTGTGGCTGCAGGCCGACAGCCAGCGTGGGGCACAGGGTCTGCCCGCGGCCCTGGCGCTTCGGGGCCAGCCCAGCTGGTGCTCGCTCAGCACTTAGCGGGAGTCTGCAGCTCAGTGCCTCAGATCTTCCCCCGTTCCTGCCTTCCCCTTTCAGGTAACTTCAGGCTTTGATTTAATTTTTAATAATCTCTGCTTATGAAGTTCTGTAGTGCCTTGCAAACGCTGCTTACTTTTATCCAGTAATTAGCTGGACGTTTTTATATCTCGAATATGTGGCGATGACGATGAGTGGGTTTGTTTCACACACATGTACTTTGTCAAACCTTGCCGTTAACAGTCTGCAGTTATTAACAGTACAGTGAACCAGTCTATTGCAGTTAACAGTCTGGTGTCCCCCCAGCTCGGTGGCTGCTCTGAGGGGGTTTAAGCTGCAGTCTGGAAGCTGCTCCCCGCAAGCGCAGCGGTTACTGGGCGGGCACCTGTCACAGGCACACCGCCTGGCATTGCGGTGCGCAGTTTGCAGCGGGGCAATAGATTCTCTGCTGGCAGAAACAAGTGAAGGTGTCTGCAATCAAACAGGATTTCTACTGGAATTGGTCTAGTGGAAAATGCCATGGCTTGCTGGCTGGTTAGTGACTGGGCAGTGGCCTAGAAGGCTTGGTATATCCTTTTCACTTCCAAAAGTAAATACTGATTTCTCGACAGAAAACAAACTTCTGGAAAGAGCCACTGAATCCTTCTCCAGAACAGGACTGTTCATTCTGGCGAGCGAGGATTACTCATTCCCCTTCCAGGTGCCTCAGGCATTTCCTCTGTCTTTTGATGTTCAGTCTGACAAACCCACAGTGGTTTATTAAGCAGAACATAACCTTGCACTGAAGTCATCAAGTTTTCTTGAAATCATCAAGTTTTCATGAAGTCATCAAGTTTTCATGAAGTCATTCAAGTTTTTTTTCATACTCTGCAAAGGACTCCCAGTGTTGATTGCAGAAAATAGACAGGGGGCTGGAAGCAGAGCTGTAGGGCTCGTGTCCAACAGAAGCACCGTTCTAAACACATGTTGCAAAAATTGGTAGGTATCCAGGCTCCATCTATTGCCATACCCAGGACACTACCCTCGTGCCTCCGTGCTGCTTAGAACAGCAGGCGTTGCCCACTTCATCTTACCCAGAGCTGAGTTTGTTGCTCTGTCCTCCAGTGGCCTTAGTAAGCACCTGGGATGGAAGACCAAGTAGACAAGATCTTCCTGAAGCTGACAGAACAGTTACTCTCACATGCCTCCTTTCCTGGAGGAGTCATCCTGATAACTAATTACTACAGACAATGCAACTGCCAACACCTTTAAAAGAAAGCTTGCTTGTCACTGCTTTGAAACCAAGGCTGCTGGTTGTCTCCCCCAGGAGAGCTCCTCCAGAGGGAGCCCCTGTACCCGCTGTGGCTCGGACAGAGGCCAGGAGCTGCCCGTGAGCTTCTGGCCTCTAATTCACCCATCTAGGACCTTTGCCAGCTCAGTGACACGGCCCGATAGCTGTCTCTGTAGCTGCACACTGGGAGATCTCTTGAGGACCATTTTTCTCTGACAGATCTATTAAGGAGACTAATACAACCTTGATTTCCTTCCAGCAGGAGAAGCCAGCTCCTAGGGCTTGGTCAGGCAAATGCCTTTGTCAGAGGACCACATTAAGTCACAGTCTGGCAAGATTTTTGTACGGAATGAAACCTAATTTCCCTCTTGTGCTCTTTAGTGCAGGTGAGGTAACGAGGCACTTGATTTAGCTGTGTGTTGTAAAGTTGTGCCCAATTTGATAGAAGCCTCATCACAACAGTAATTGGCAAATAATTGCCCTTCCCACCCCCCTGTGAACAATTTCACCTTTCCAGTCTGTATCCTAAACCTCTCTGGTTTTACTCATTTTCTCAGTTTTAATAGAAAGGAAACATTAAACAGAACTGGTCCAACTGGAAAGGGGTTGTTTCCATGCTGAAATGGCACTAGCACTTCTCCACACTGCCAGTTAGTAAACCTAGTCTTTCTGTCACTCCTCCTTTTGTTCCTCTCTCTCTGTTGACACAGTTTGCACAGGACAAGTCAGTACCCAGGAGGACAGTATTGGAGCTTCTGCTTCCAAGAGCGAGCTCAGGTTCCTGTGAGTACTGGCTGGAGTGGTGCTTGCTGGTGCTGGCTGTCTTGTCACGGACAAGCTGCGGTGAAACCTTAAGTGTAGACTGTTCCAATAAAGTGTGTGTGTGTCCATAAGCTGTAGCTGAGTCAGTCACTTGATACTTCACTTTTTATACTAAAGCATATAATTATAAAAGGCTTCTTTCTACTCTTTAAAGTCATGAGTACCAATTTTCTAACATACCGCAAGGAAAAGTCGACAACAGTAAAATAAGTTAACAAACGAAACATAATGGGCTTGTTTATAACAGATTCTAACTACAAAACTTGGCGTTAGGTAACGGTCCTTCTCTCTTTGCAGCGATCGGGCGGGGCCTTAGCTATCCCTCTGTGTGCATTCCAAGGAACCGTGTCTCTGCAGGCACCCACGGGGAAAACGCTCTCTCTGTCTACGTACGAGGTAAGCACTGAAGGGCAAAAAATAACACCCACGTCAAAGAAAATCGAAGTGTATCGATCTAAAAGCGTCGGTCACGAGCCAAACCCAGAGGAGTCTCCGAATACCTTTGCTGACACGAGCGTTAAAATTCATTTAGAGGTACTTGAAATTTGTGACAATGAAGAGGCCCTGGATACTGTGTCAATCATCAGTAACATCAGCCAGTCCTCCACCCAGGTAAGATCTCCATCCTTACGGTACTCACGGAAAGAAAACAGGTTTGTCTCGTGTGATTTAGGGGAAACTGCCTCCTACTCCCTCTTCATACCATCGAACAACCCTGACAGCGACATTAACATATCAATTCCCGACACTGTTGAAGCTCATCGGCAGAACAGTAAAAAGCAGCACATGGAAAGAGGGGGTTATCAGGAAGAGATACAGGTGTTGAATAAAGCATACAGAAAACGGGAAGAAGATGGCAACAGCAATTAAAAGGCATTTCATTTAGACATTTAAACTGGTTTGAAAGGTATTGCTCCTCTTGACTCAAGTTACCTTAGCAAATACAATGCCAGCTGGGTTTTCCTAACATAAAAATTAATATTACTTGAGTACACTCTTAAATAAACTTTTAATGATATATGGATGGGGTAACAAATACTTAAGTGCTTTACAGCTTTGCATAGCAAATTTCGAGTTACTTATATATCTATTTGAGGAATGCATTTGTCTAAAAGGAATTCTGAAGTCTTAAAAGCAGCTTTGGTCGCTTGTTGGCACTGGGTGGCCTGTCTGTGGGATCCTGCAGAAAATGAGGGAGCAGCTCCACCAGTGCGAAGTTCTGACAGTTTTGGCTTACTTGCAGCTCTGCTCTTGCTGATGTGCCAGACTTGAAACATTTATCTGAAAAAATGTAGCCCAAACCTAAGAGTAGCTTCTTTAGTTGACTAAGTAGAGGATTAAAAGATATGTGAATGGTTTAATTTTCTAGTGCTTTATACAGAATTCCTGTGTAACTCCTATGTAAGTGGCTATTGTACAGACCTCTGAACATGGGTGGCTGAAATGTAAGCATGCACGTTTGTAAATACGGCATTGTGAACCTCGTGGGTGTTCTCATGGTTGACATTTATTTGATCAAATGTGACAAGTGTTGGTTAATTTTCTTCCAGTTACTCTGAAGAGTCCCCTTTTTTTGGCATCATTTTGTCTTACCAAGTTAAGAAGTTTCCCAACCTTACAGAATGTTTGCAACTCAACCCAAATACAGGCAGCATTTGAAACGTTTGAAGAGCTAGGACATAAAAATCATTTGGAATAATTCCTTATGTCTGATTGTCCCTAAGCAAGGAATAGTTTTACAATGTCATCTTCCTCCTCAAGGCCCATGCGAAGCTGGTGCTTTTCTCAAGGTAACCATGAGAGCAGGTGTAGCTTGCAGATAGTTGCAGGAGTCCCACTGGCTCACAGCAACAACACGACAGTAGTTTTTTCTGCCAAATGTACTCTGTCAGTAAACCTGTCACCACTCCTCTTTGGATGGACTCTCATGCTTTAGATCTGAGTCAGGAGCTGGGGGTTACAACTAATCTGTGACTCCTCAGGAGAGGTGAAAGGAGCTATTAAAGGTGGCCAGACTTAACAGACTAAGCTTAGACATCAGCCTCAGCAGAGTGGTCTGGTTACCTAAATCAGTTCCCAGCCTGTATCAATCTGTCTCTCTACTCATGTATAAGGAACCTAAAACCATGTCTAAAGCCAACCTAAAACCAGGGGATACTCTTAATTTGTGTCAAATTCAGACAAGCCAAGGTGGAAACAGTGAATGGAGTCCTGCAGTGTTACCTTCAGTATGCTGCATATGCTGAAATGCTGGTGCACCTTGACCAAGAGCTCTTTCTGCGAGGGTTTGCCATTCATTTCCCTTCAACAGAGGTAAATACACTGTCGGCACTTGGAGCAGTTTGATGACAAAGGACACTGCTTTAAGGAATAGGGGCCTGTGTGACACCGTAATCATTTAGGTGTCTGCAGTCACCCTGTTTTCTATTCAGTGGAGAAGGACATGCAGGAGAAAATAAGCACAACACTCCTATGCACAGTTCCACACAGAGCAGAAGGGCATCCTGTGCCTGTTTGCACTCAGCAGCCGATGGGAGGCTTGCAAACAAGCGGGCAGCCTCAAGGCTTAGTTCCAGTAAGATGCTGTGTTACATTTCAGATCTAACAAGAAACCACAGTAGAAAGAACAATCAGTGGTAAGTCTATTGAATAAATCTATATCCATAGATACAGAGCTGAGAGACACATCCTGCTGTCTCAATACGGTGCTTTTCTTTGTGTTCTGTAGAAGGAATGCAGACAGTGTCTTTACAGCAACAGGCAGGCTCGCTGCGGGTACATGCGGCGCGGTTGTGACGGAGGACGCAGTCCATCCCGGCTGCAGTTTGTGCTGGGGCTCTGGTTTCCCTGGAAGCAACTCAGGACTGCGGTACCACAACGACGTGCAGATAGGGTAACCCTGGTGCGTGTATTTACAAAGCAGTAGAAGTTGGAGGCACGAAAATTCTGTATAGCTGGGATCCAGAGCTTGACCTAATTGTAGAGCGTTGTCTTGCTGCTGTAATAAAACAGATTTTATTTAATGAATCTGTAAATTTGATAATGTACAAATGTCTCATTATTTTATTTTTTGCTCTAAATGACTCAAATCATTAAACAATTTAAAATATCTGAAAACCTAAGTTGTAATTATTGAATAGGGGTCAGCTCCTTGCACAACGCACCAGAAAACTTCCCGTTTGAGAAAATGTGCTCCTGGTTTGTTCATTCACCTCAGTGTTAAGGTGTCTTCAGTTATCATTTGGACTTAATTTTTAAAACAATTCTTCTATATGAATTCATAAGGAAATTGTTTTTCTTCCTCTGTTGTTTTTCCCATCTGACCTTTAAATGTATTCCAGTGACAGTTTGACATTTGAGGGCAAAGTGTTTGTCAGTGACCCTTTGAAGGTGACTTGAAGGAGGCCTCATCTCTGTTCAGAACAGACACCACAGCGATGGACTGGAAAAATCCCTTAGAAAATGTGGCTTGGATCAGCGCCCAGCTTCCCCCTGCCCTAGGGATGTGGGTTGTTGAATAATGCAAAGGATAGAAAACAAGAAACTGGGAAGTAATTTTTGAGACAACCTTTGGTAAGCTGTATTTCCCGTGGGTCAGGCTCCTTTCGGTGGCACTCACCTGCACTGAGAGTAACATTTCATTAGCAGAGTTACAAGAAAAATGAATCTGTAATAAATCTTGGGCTAGGTCCAGGGATCCCAAATGTCTCAAAGGATTGAGTTTACTCAACTAACATATATAGCCAGGCATTGAGGTGTGAATTTTATATACTAATCTTGATAGAAAATATATCTCGGAGCATAATACTATTTCAAGTACAATAATGACATAAAAAATAATAAACGTTGCTTACGCGCTATTTTACCTTTATGGATGTGGGGTTGATGCATAGATTCTGGAACATGATTTCACTCCCCGGTATGTATCACTATAATGATTTCCAAGATGAGTGTTTGAGTGCTATGTTCCTCTCTCTTAATGAATTTTGCAGATTTAGGCGTCTCAGAGCAGGATAAATTCTGTTTTTCTGGACTGCAGCAACAGCTGCTGTACGAATCCCAGTGCCCGTGTCTGGCCGTGTGACTGGTGGTCACCAGGGGCCCCCTCGCTCCCGGCTGCGCTCCTCTCGGATCAGCGCCGGACACGACTGCTGTCCTGGGGTAGCGAAGCAGCAGAGCCGGGGGTGACAGCTGCCTGGTTTATAGTCACCTCCCGGCTAACGAAGGCCTGGGAGGGCAGCTCGTTTGGGGGTGGCTCATGTCATGCCACTGACAGGAGAGGTTGTACCTGAGCAGCAGGATGGGTTTTCCCATCTTGTATCCCACCACCACCACCTTCTCAGAAGGACTTGGGCCATTCTCCCATGTTTGGCTGTTATAGGGATGCCAGTGACACATTTCAATCAGGGATCTTTTAACTTTATTAGATCTTGAAGAATTTATTCTGTGCTAATTTTCTGTGACTCTTTTTTTACTCCCTAGTTGGTTGCCACTGTGAGACTTTTGAAGAGTGCTGAGAAATTACTATTGGTTTATGCAGGATGACAGAGGCCATGGAGTGTGCTTCCCTAGTCTGCATTAAGCTGCAGGTGCAGGATGAGGAGAGAAGTAAGAAAGTATTTCCTCCTAGATGTGTCATTTTTCTCCATGTTCCTTCCTGTAATTTGCCTTTCAGATCATCTTCCTCCGTATCCTCCAGTCCCTGTACTCTGCTTTTGGTCTCCTCCTTTCCCCTCTTCTCTGTGGGTAACCTCACCCAGAGTTCAGCCACTCGCTGTGCTGGTGACTCAGAGATCTTGCTCTATTCCTTACTTGTCTCTTTAGTCAAAGTAAAATCCGAGCTTCTCTGAGATTTCCTCGTACCTGAGACTGGGTAGAGCTAAAAAAAGAGCACGTGCTGTTTCTTGGGCAGCAGCTCCTGTGCTGGGCCGTGAGACGGTGCTGTGCTGTTTTGTGGACCCGCAGATGAGCTCGGGGTGAACGGGGAGGAAAAAAGAAAGCAGAGACCTTCAACTCAAGCACCTAGTTCTTGTTTCTGCATGTAGCCAGATGCTTGGGTGAACTGTAGGCAGAGAAACAAAGAGAAAATGGTTTCCTTTGAAAGAAGCAGTCCTTTACCTGAAGTCTGAAAAGCAGTGCATAGCATTGTGTTCAGGGATCTGAATGCTCCTAATTTTTAAACAGATGTAAATCATACCAACAAAGAAGAAAAGACAAAAGAGTATGTAAAGAAGTGAGGTTGAAGAAGCATTAATAGCTGCACAGTGGTATTCAAGGAAACAGAACATTAACTGTTTTGAAGGAGTAATAATACTGTGAATAATTTTATGTAATTGTAAAAGTTGAACACTCCAGAGCACTTGGACAAAGTGTAGCACATGAGCAGCAGTCAGCCAGCAGACCCGGAATTGGTAGCTGATTAACCATGGAAATTCTGTTTACAAAAGAATTAAGAGGAAACCCCCTCAGTGAGTACAACACACAGACAGTAGAGGGGAAGATGTGCATAGTTTGCTACTGTCGTGGCTTAACCCTGGCAAGCAGCAAAGCGCCACTCAGGGGCTTGCTGGCTCCCTCCTCAGTGGGATGGGGGAGAAAATTGGAAAGGTAAAAGTGAGAAAACTTGTGGGTCGAGATTAAGGCAACTTAATTAAAATTTTTAAAGAAGAAAGTAAATTATCACCACTAGCTGACTGATGCCGTGCCAGTGCCAGACCAGTGGCAGCCCTAGCAAGATTCCCCACGGGTGTTCATTGTTTAACACGGTTTCGGTGGTCTGGAATATGCCTGTGGTCAGCTGTGGCAGCACAGGGGGTGGCCCGTTTGGGGCGGGCGGGTGTGGAGGCAGAGCCCCGGGACTGCGCTGCCTTGGCGGGGCTCTGGCAGCCCCGGGCTCCCCGGAGCCAGTGCTGCTGTGGTCTCTCAGCTCTGACCCTAATGGCAGCCTGGCCCGGAGGGACCCGCTGCCGTGGGTGACCCGTTGGCGAGAGGAAGGTGTGCTGGGCACCCTGCCGCTCGGTGACGTCACATCGGGGGGTCGCGCGGGCGCGGTCGGGGCCGGGTCTCGAACCGGCGGCGCCGGGCGCGGGGCGGGGCGCCGGGCGGAAGTGAGGCGGCGGATGAGGCGGGCGGGCGGCGGTGGCAGCCGGAGCCGGTGCCGGGCGGCCATGAGCTACGAGCACCGCCGGGACTGG
>WTSP01000236.1:646-28455 GCA_025331215.1 Actenoides lindsayi | reverse complement strand
CCCCCCCGTGACCCCCGCAGGCCCCTCCGCGTTTGCAGGGAACAGAATCGTTTCTCCTTCGGCCAGGGAAGGCTTTGGGGCGCGGGGCGTTGCCGGCAGCGTGCTGGCAGCGTGCCCTGCGGATGGGAAGAGAACGCGCGGGGAGGGCTGTTTGTTTGCTTTGGTACCTTCTGCCTGTGCTGTGGTCATCTGCACTAACGCTGCTGTTTATCAGACTCGGCTCTCTAATTGCATTATTTCTTTTTTTTTATTTGTAATTTCTCTGTGTTTATTTTTATATGTAACTTCCAGTTCCTTCCTTCACCAAATTATTGTCGTCATTTTCAACCATCGCTGCCTCCCTTGGTCTACGTGGATCTTCAGCCAGCCACGCTGAACTCCATAGGCCTCCGCTTAGGGTCAGATTTAACAGCCATGTTTCATCACATTCCTCCTTTCTCCGGGTCTTGCTTTAATATTTCTCATTTAGCTCTACTAGGTTACCATATTTTCACTGAAATGCAAGCAAATGTTTGCCTTTGGGGTTATTCCCTATAAATAATGTGAGAAAACAACATATTTTAACAGTTATGACTGTTGAATCCTAGCTACATCTCCTTATTTTGCAATGAGAACTGGTGAAGAAAACTGAGGGGGTTTGGTTGAAAAAATAGAAATGAACATTAAGAAAAATCTTAGCTGTTTCTTCCTACTTGGAATCTGCAGCACGCTTACCCTCAAACGTACTTCTCAGTTCTTAAGGTTGCTTAAAATAACTGTTGTCTTTTGATCTGATTTTTAATTATTGAGCATTACAATGCTTCCATAAAGTCTCGTGCTTAGCTTCCCCAGATTAAAACCACAGTATTGGATCGTGACTCTGACGTCACACTGGCCCCAAAATTCAGTTTAACCAGGAAAAGTCTTAAAGCTTATGCAAAATGTGGATCCAAAAGCAGGATCAGACTCTGAGTGTCTCCAGTTCTGGTGTTCAGGTTTGTGTTGTAGATTTGCATCCTGGTACGACTTTATCCTTAAAAGCTCTTCTTGACTGACCTCCCCCTCCCCCCTGAATGCTTTTATTTTGTTCCCAGCATCTTTAGCCTACATTAAAGATCAAAGTGAGATTTAAAGCTTTTATTACTTTTCACTATCTTCTTTTTGCCTGCTTTTGCATCATGTTATTTCTCTCAGTAGTTTCAGTATTGTGTTTTCCAGCAGTGCTACCTCTTTCCTGGTTATCCCTCATTTGGTAAACAAACTACTCTTGTCTCTGAGGTTAAATTCTGACTACTCTTAAGCTTTCTTTTTCCTTTCTGCTCCATGAATTCATATATAGTCTATATAGCTCCTAGACAGACTAAGTAGTTGCAGCGACGGACTAAGACATCTCTTCCCTGGCAAAGAGAATCACATGAGAAGGAAACGAACAACCTGTGGTTTTTGTCTTGGTGGCTTTTCCTGTTGAAGGTGAAGAGGATGACGAGCTAAGGAATTATTCTATTCAGAACTGAGATCACCAAGTTGGCTCATCGACTGATTTAAAATGCTAAAAATTTCTCTGATTGATTGAGCTGGATAGGCCAGGGCATCCTATGGCTTCTTTCAGATGTATTTGAGTCATGTCTCAGAGAAACTATTCTTCTTCTCCTGCATATTCCTCAGCTTGCTCAGAGAGCTGCCGCGTAGCACTGGGACGCGCTGGGCCGGTGCTGGGCTGCAGCTGCACAGCTGGTGGCCACATTCGGTGCTAGGGGCAGGCTTTGAAGGGGGATCTCGGCAGCAGCTCGGCACACACAGTGGAGCGGGAGGCTTTCCGCAGCTGTACCTGCTCCGCTACCTTTGGTGGCCATGCTGAGGCATTGCAGATTCAAGAAGTGAGCGAGGCGAGTGGAAGCTTTGGCCCAAGTCTCAGACAACAGATGCTGGAGAGAATAAAACGTTCTCAGAAAAGGAAGGCGCTTATTGTGGTTTTCTAGCCAACAATTACCTTGCTCTTATAAATTATGTTGATGCCCATGATAGAACACACATTGCTGAGCACATGATAGCAGTTGTGGGCTGCCGCTGACTTCCCTGCTGATTCCTGACACGCTGCTTGTAACACATTTTCTTTAGCCTGGAGTACAAAGGTGCTCTATAAAAAGAGATTTGCCCGGAGATCGTGCGATGCGCGGTCTGTCCCTGTGTCCCCCCAGCCTTCTCTGCCATATTCTGCTGGAAATCACAGCCACGGCCACTGTCTTAACCTAACATTTGCAACCTGTGCCAGCCAAAGAGCCGTTTGCATGGGCAAGTTTGCCAAGACTTAGGATTTTTTATGAAGAACTAGCACAGCACCAAAAATGTAGTTTTCTCTCCTTTCAAGTCCCAACCATTTGAAACATCTCGTGCTGCCTTTCTGTTACCATTTAATTTCCACATGCACAATATACGGGATTCATTCCCAGTTCTCTTGACTATAACATATCAACCCTCTCGCTAACATCCTTAACCTCTGCCCCTAGAAAACTAATCATCTCTCTTGTTAGCTCAGTCCCTTTTAGAGATGGCGGTGCACAAAGCACACCAACACTTCTCTACTGTAAGTAGAGAAGTGACGCTTCTCTCTACTTGGTTTGTTCCACAGCTTCCACACTGATTTGTGTTGTACAATTCAATCTTCTGAATCACCCTTAATGACATCTATTATCTAAAATCCATGGGGCACCACTACTTCACTTCATCCCTTAATTACACCACCTCTCTCTTTTCATACCTGCTCTTACACTTACCCAGTCACTGCCCTTAATGTCATCCTATTTCTCCTGTGCTAAGCTTCCAAAGTACTCATCCAGCAACGCATGCAGCCAGCTCTGTCCTCCCGCCGAACTGCTGAGAGTGCTCGTGAGGAGTGTTTTCTTGCCTCCTTTCCTCAAACAAAAGCAATCCTTAGATTATAGCAGAGAGTAGAGGAAGGCGGTACGGGTTAAACTGCGATGGGAAGGTGTGTGTGAGGGGGAGCTACCCATTCAATTTGGACTTAGATACACTATTTGTACAGAGATGAGTTTGGAATTTTGATGTTGAGACGTACCTGGGGTTTGTTAACAGTTGAATTTACACCGACAGCCAATGGACCTTTTGAAAATCCCAGCTTTTTTTAGCTGGTATGTCAACAGAGTTTTTTCTTCAGGTTGGAGAATATTCCTGTTCAACCCTATGCATGGGGGTTAATCACAATAAAGTTAGATTTTCCTAGTATATTAGTATGTTTTATAACAATGCAACAGTCAGCCATTCATCAGGGCGCAATGAAGCACTCTTAAGTTTTCTAGAAGCTTCCCATTCATGTGATACTGAATTCTTGACTATTCATAATAGTAAAAACAAATTAAAGTCCTTTCAGGCAGCAGATGCTGTACAAGGAGAGTTCGTTATTTAGAGCAGGAGCGATTTGGCAGACCTAGTATTGTTTGTCGGAGAGCTATCCCACATAAAAGGTAATTTAGAAGTCATATTTTTAAAAATAATTTTGCCATAGATCCTCCTCTTCCCCCAGCTGAATGACTTTAAAGTCAGAATAGAGACCCATTGATTATTCTGTCTTCAAGGATCAGGAAGAGGTTAATTAGGGGCTGGTAAAAAGTTCTCTGGGCAGGGGTCAAGTCTTTGTATGTATTTGCACCATGACTAATGCAGTCTCTCCCTGAGCCTACTAGGGCTGTGGGATTTTTCCATGATGTAAATAATATTAAATTACAGTTTGGAAAGTGTGAAAATGGGCTTGGTGGCAATTGTTAAACGTTTACCTTTTTAAGAGCTGTTTTCCAAATTTCTGGGACAATTTGAATGCAGCAAAAGTGCTGTTTTCCCATTTTGATTCCTTTAGAGAGTGTTTATCAGTGACAAGTGTTCTCCTGTACTGACACAAATATAATCTCAGACTTAGCAGGGATCCTTCTGGCTTCCACAGAGCCCTGTGGATCAAACCACCACGCAGACAGAACTGCTTACGGCTCTTCGGAGTGTTTGGATCTTCTTTTCTCATTGGAGCCAAGAAGCAAATGTACCTGAAGAGGCGAGTACGTCTCTTCACTTACCCTGCTGGGAGGGATTTTGAACTGTGACCCTCAAGTTCATATGGAAGAGCTTATCCTTGATTCTCCTCCTTGGTAAATGATCATCTGCATTTTGCAGGCCACTGAGGGGAATAGGGCCGTATCAGTGGCATGCAAGCATCTCCTGTGGCATTTGTTAAGTGCAGGCATGACAGACTGCATGATGGTGGCATGATGATGGGGAGAGAGAGTGTCAAATAAGTTACTGTAGGTGTCTGATACTGTAATTTCTTACTGTTCCTGGTAACTCTCTGCAGACTCGGGATTTCACGTGGTCTGATGAAGGAAGAAACAAGGAAGATCATCTGGCTCTTTATGGCAAGTCTGGATCCTCCTACTGCCTACCTTAAAGAGAAACAGGACAGCAAGAGAAGCGAATGGTAACAAACAGTAGGAAATACTAGCTCAGGAGAATATGTGCTTTTTGCACCATTTAACTTCACTCTAACAATATTCCTAAAGATGCGACTTCAGCTAGCTGGGTCTAGGCAGCCCCAGGTGTTTCTGTTCATACAGGTTTAGAACATGAAAAAGCCGGCTGTAAGATGAGTCTGAAGAGCTTGAAAATGGTCTTCCAGATGCTGATACAAGCACAGATTTGCTATCCCCAAAGCATAATTTGGCCTTTTAGTCACCAAGAAAAGGTGTCTGTCCCGGCTTTGCCAAATGGCTTTGTTCTTGTTCTAGTGAATAACGGCTTTCTCCTTGCCTTTTACCCCCCTTTCCTACCCTACAAATAGTTGCCCAAGTAACTAATTTTATTTTGGTTTTCTGCTAAGCTCATCGTGTCTCCTGATCTTTCATTAACTCTGGTGCAAAACAAGTATCCCCAGAAGTGAGAAGGCAAACAGTTCTGAAATCAAGATTGAACCATCAGCTTTCTTCCATCACCACGCCCTCTATCTTTTCTATGACTTTCTAGAGAAATACTGCAAGCTTTATTTCTCTCTGTCATCTCGTACTTTGTTCATTCCTGCAGGTTATAATGTCTGTGCCCAAGCTGCTGATGGAACCTGCATTATTTTTGTGGTCTAGAGTGGAAGACGATGTCTTTGCGTTTCACTCATGGCTTTTGCCCTTGCTGATACCCTCACGCTTCACTCCGCTTTCTTTGCGTTGATCCAGGCCAAAAAGCGATTACAGATCGTGTCCACTGACAAATCTGGCTTGCTTTCATGCTGTCCTTGAAACTCATGAACGTGGCCAATACAATGGCAGAAGACCCTCCAGCCAGTCTGGCAGGCCACAGGCCCTCAAGGACTTTCTGAGGTGTGTGGTAATGGGCGAAAAATCTGATGTCAGTCGTGGCTTGTTACTTAAACGCACGGTGTAACTTTGGCCTCTTCCCTTCTCCTCCCTCTTCCCTTCCCATTTGAGTAAGATGCAGGAAAGAAAAGAAAAGTGGCATTTTCTACAGGAAATGGCCCTCACAAATAGGTCTCTGCTAATAATTACAGAGCCGGTTTTATTTTGTTCAATGTGCTGCCTCGGTTTTGGATCCACATCAAGAGCAGCATATGCTCTCCAAACTAAAATATGTGCATATCTGATTTTTGACAAAAAAAAAATATTTAATTGATCTCTTCCTACCCTCTCCCCTCCCTTCCATTCTCCTCCTGCCTTTTTTTGCCCATTTCTTTAATAATTCCGTAATATAGTAAGCCCCCTATTATGAAAGAAATCCGAATTAATTTAAATATAAAATATAAAGAATTAACCTTACAGCAAAACAGATAACAGAAAAGAGAGCTAGTTTTTCCTCTGTCAAGTGACAGCCTTCTCGTTTATTATCATTTTAACAAATTAAGTTGCAAAATTGGCATTATTTCAGAACTGTACAAAATGTAATGACTTTGTGAAATATATTGAATTTCTCAAGTATTAAAAATCCCTTAGTTTTGAAAATGAATCACTGGAAATGATCCCTAAGAATCCAAAGTGGGTTTTGTGCCATTTCTATACTATGCCTGCACGAAATCTAATGGCATTTGCTGAGTTAATCCTGGATATTCCATTGTTTTGGTATTTGTACTCTGTTAGTTAAATACAACACGTGTGAGAAAATCAAAGGGAAGCGATGCTGTTAAAACAGGAGAAAATATTTATCCCTTAGATGTAAGAAATACTCATCACCCCAAATAAATCTGGCTTAAACTCTTTAAGTCTTAAGTCAAATAAGTTTTAAGTTAAACTAAGTTTTGAGTCTTAAACGTCTCTCCCCCTGAAAGTATTTATTTGCCTGTGTGTGCGCACAGGGGTGCGTGTCCATCTGCAAGAGAACTGGACCTGAATTCCTCCAAACCTTCTCTGAAGGAGCGCTGGGTGCTGATCACTGACAAGTAGACCTGAATCAGAAAGGTGTGTTGTGTCCAGTGAAGCAGTTCTACAAAACACGGGGCTGAGCTTCACCCATGGGGCGTATTTCTCAGTGCCATGGGTCTCTGGCAGAGGCCAGACTGGGAAGAGCCCAGGGCAAAGGAAGGGTGTTTCCAATGGGGGCAAGAGGATGTGACGTGAGGTGGGAACTGCTACTGTCTAGCATTCCAGCAGGATGGAAAGGAAGGCAGGGATAGTCAGAAACCCCCAGGATGGAGGCTGTTACCTGATGAAGTCATCATCACTAGTTTTATAGCTTAAAAAATACAGGTTCTTGTCTAAAATGAAAAAGATGCATAGAAGTGGGAAGAGCCGTGTGAATGTTCCCCTCTCAAGCTCGCTCTCTTCAGACTTGCGTACCACGTCACTTCAAGTGTCTCTGTGCCATGGGGCACTTGCTAGAAAACTGGAGAAGCTGGTTCTGCCTCCTCAGTGTGTGAATGATGAAAATTGCCGTTTTTTTGCTCAGTCCTTGCCAGTGTTTTCTCTCCACGAAAGCCTCCAGAAGCATTACCTGTTAACATGTCTTTCTGAGTACCACCTCGCTTCTCTCTCGTGCCTTTGCCTGTCCTTCGAATACATCTGTGTTTTTGCCCTTTGAGAGAGTGCCCTTTTTTCTGTTGGCAGCCCTTGCATAGGTGTAGTGTGTTGTGCTGCCTCTCTTCCCTGTCTCACTCTATTCTCTTTCCTGCTGATGAGACCCATGTTGCTTTGGCAGAAAAACTAAAATACAGTGGTTCATCAATCCAAAATCCACGATGATGCACTTGTCTGACAGTGGGGGTTTGGTTGAAGGTGATTTTGACTATAAGCCTGACTCTTTTTTTTTTTTCACTTGAAAGTAGAAAAGAACTGTAGGACTTTGTCTAATGTAGATTTCATCAAGTATTCTGGAAGAAAAAAAATTAAAAAAAAATAAAAATGCACCTATCTTTATTGATGGCAGTGTAGAAAACTTGCTTGAATTGAGAAGATGTAGGGAGCAGCACTGGTGCTGGTACCAGCGCATGTCCTCATGTGGAAATGGTGAGTGCTTTGTGCCTCATTATCTCAGGACACAGGGATTCCTAGTCCAGAAGCAGAACGACTGTTGCAAGAAATCACTAAGTGGTGCCACCAGGGTTAGTGTCCTGCAGTATGGCCAAAGTAAAGAGATGTGTGGCTGCAGGAGAAGCGTTCGGGTCTTCTACAGTTTTGCAGATGAATCTGGAGAATCTCAAGTGACATTGTAAGGGCCAAAAGGTCATCTCTTTCAGAAACAGTAACAAAACTCATCACAGTGGACTGAAACCAGCAGTTTTGAAGGGTGCCAGCTCCCCACCTTCCTCTAATCGTCCATTTCAAAATGACTTAAAATGTTGTTGTTGAGAGTTCAATATTAAACCCAAGTTAATCTTTATCTTCTATAAAAGAATTCCTCTTGCACTTTTTGGTAACATAAAAGCTGATCTCGGTGTCCTTGGGTAAAATCTATGTTCCTTGCAATATTGAACATGATGATCCTTGCCCTGAAGGCTTTTGCCCTTCACACTAGCAGTGCCTGCATGCTGTCAGCACTGAAATAATGGCAAATCATCTGGAAGCCCTCTGGAATCACTTTGTCTTAAAAAGGTCGTATTTAAGAGTGGAAAAAAAAAGAAATTGAATAATCCATTTGTAACTTCATCTGGGAAGGGTTGGAATCCAATAGAGAACAGACGCATAAAGATACTTGTGCGCTTCCCGTGTTGGGTAGTGATTTAGAGTGCCATGTTTACAACCCTTTTCCAGCCAACCAGTGCCTAAAATCAAACCAAGCCATAGCAACAGCGGGCCAAACATCAAGGTAGGGATGATGTCTGAGCACGCCGATGGCTGGGAGAGGAGCCCACACTTCCCTTGAAGTTCCAACATCAAAGATGACGAATAACTCTTTTCTCCACGTTCCAGTTTTGCACATCATCTGAGTATCCTTTGGCAGCAACAGTTGGCCCAAGCCTTGGAGCAGCAGCTGGTAAGTCCAGAAGCGGAGCTGTGATGCCTGTGGCATCAGATGTACTGGAAACCCTTCTAAACTGTATTTTGAAGTTTCAGCATTTGTGTGGACCTAATTATAAGACATACATTTCATTTATGGGCTGCGTGTCTGATTATACACAGTAGCACAGCTCTCACCAGAGCGCAGTCGTTCCTGGCTGCGCTTTAAGGGGAGGATGTGATTGGCAGCACAGCGGCACACGATACAGGTTTAGTCTGTGACCAGGCCAGGAGACTGAACTGCAGCTCAGATGAGCTGTTCCTGGCTTCTTCCTCGATTTGCTGTATGGCATTGGACAAGTCACTTAACCCCTCTGTGCAGAAGTGGTGCCACGATGGAAGTGGTATTGCAAGCACCTGCTTGAAGGGCCTCAGGCTGTTGGTGTAGGGTGAGTACTTTGGGATCTCTGGCTACTTGGGAATGCACATGCATATGTGTGTATTTGTGTCTGTGGCATATATGCATAAGGCATTTATTTTATATATGTATATGTAAAGATATACAAACCCTCACACGTAAATATATATGTATATATACATATGTGTTACATATATAGGCGTGTGCTTGTGAATGCACATGCAGAAGCTTTTGGTTATAGCAGTGTAACTTTATTTCATGGAGTCACCACGGCTGAGGATTATTCCAGGACTGTGAAGTTAAGCTTCGCCCACTGCAAGTCTTGGCTTCCAGAGATCACAGTCAGTTTGTACTCGTATACACCTTCTTGGTCGTTTTGGTGTGCTCACTGCTGATTTCTGCTGGTGTTGCTGACAGCGTTCGTGCAGCAGGTTCTTGGGGAAGCTGCGTGCAGCTCTGCCGTTGGAGGCTGTTCTGCCATCACCTTTAAAAGTCTGGATGTAATTGTTTAATGGAATTGTTCCCTGTAGCAAAAAAAGCTAACCATTCACTCGCTCCTGAGGATGCTAGTATTAAAACAACGGAGAGTGTTTAACTTTAGCAGTCCCTTAAGAACCACTAGGAAATTGAAGGCAGCCTGAACTGTGGAAGACCCTGGGATTTAAAATGGCAGTGTACAGGGCCCATGTGGTAAGTGGCTTCCTGGAGACTCCTGCAAAGCCTCGATAGAGCGGGACGAATTGTACCACCATTTACGCCTGTAAAATCCCTTATCGTAATGGACAGGGCTTGGTGGTGCAACAGTCAGGTGTTCTTGGAACCAGAGTGAAATCCCAGCTATGGTAAAACCCTGGAGAGCCTGAGTGTTGTTTTCCGTGGAGCCAGGGTACCACTGATGTCTGTAGATCACAGTACAGCGTGTTCACTGGATCATTGAGATGTGGATCTTCAGAGTAACGACTTGGAATTAGGTAACCGTTAATTTTCAGTAAAAATGTCAGCCTAACTGCTCCAGGCTCTGCAGAAAACTTTAGCCTGATGCTTTAGCCATGTAAAGTTCAATGGCTCCACTTCTGTTACAGGTGCCAGTGAATGATAATAATAATAATAATTAAAAAAATGGAGTTGTGCAATGCTGAATCTGCCTAGAATTCTTATAATACATTTATAAAATAAACCCTAATGGCTTTTTGGAGTGGTTATGGTGTAGTCTGTCAATGCATATTAAGATTACTATGATAGCACATAGCTTTTATGATAAAAGCAAGAAAATTAACATAGAAATCTGCAGAACTTTGCATATTTTTCTGTAATTTAATACAAACAGGTCCGGATCAACAGAGCCACGTGCACAGAAACTGCGCGTGCACGTTTTTGCGTGCGTATCTCCGACCTCAGCCAACAGAGTGAGAGAGAGGAACAGCTCACACGCTTCAGATCTGCACTAAGGTCTGCAAAGCCACCTGCCAAATGAAACACAAGGCGACTTTCGATGGCCAAGTTAACCATCAGAAAGGGGTTTTAATGGAAATGCTGTCACACTCTTAACTCGAATACTGCTGCCAGGCATCACATCAATAATGCAAACTTTGGAAGACAATCTTGCAAACTAAATAGCCAAGAATTCAGAAGTATTTCTAGAAAGGGGGAAAAAAAAAAAAAATGTGAGCATTATGAAGGGGGGAAACCATCAAGTGAAATTTAATTTTGCATTCAGATTTATTATTGCTATCTGTTCTCAGTGCTGAAATGCCTGTTTACTTGCAGAGGACAGTTTCTTTCCATAATGAATCATAGTAACACTTAAATTAAGCACAGTAAAAGAATGGTTAATGTCATAACACGCTGACAATTTAACCTGGCCAATATTTTTATTGCCTTGTACAATAAACCTAACAGAGCACAACTTGCTTTTTGACTGGTGGAAAATCGGTTATGAACCGCCAGGGAATGACCAATTTTTCAAATGCAGCCATTCAGTCACACTATAGCCACTAATACTTTTTTTTTCTGTACACTATTGCTGTTATAATCTTTTGAGGATATTTTATCACGGCAATAACCTCCTCAAAATCAGTCTTTACTGCAGTTAATGACTGGACAGCTGGAGCATTAACTGGCCTTGGCTTTGCCTCTAGCCATTAACTAACAAACCAGTTGTTATATGCAGGTAACAACCAATTTCTTGTAGAATTTTCTTGATAAAGTGTCTCGCTGGATAAAAGTTGGGTTTTTTCCTCTTCTTTTTTCAGCTAAGATCTAGCAAGCGCAAGATGATAGGTAGAGAAGGAATCGCAGAGAAGCAGCAGTAAGTAATCGTGTTGTGAAAGAAGTGAAATCCATAAACCGTTGATTGTTTACTCCTGCCAGAATTTTTGTAACATTAATAAAAGACTGCTCTATTATGTCTGGGTCACTCGAGTGCAGCGACTGAATTCCAAAGTGGACTTTGTGGGCTGTGTCACCAGGCACTGCATGGGATGGTCCCCTGCCTGCCCCACCGCCCGTCACAGCCTTCCCCGGGGGAGAGATGAAAGCAGGAGCACGGCCACCACTGCCCATTTAGGCAGAGAGGTAAGAAAATGGAGAGGATTATTTATTTATTTATTTATTTCCCCAGCTTCCAAGCAGATACCAAATGAAGACATGAGATAAAAATCTATATTTTTTTTTTCCCAATACTTAATGAAATGGGTATCATTTTTGGGGGCCCTCATAAAATTTTAGCCTTTTTGCTTGCGGTTTGAGGTTATGAAATGTCAGCCTCCGCTTTGTTGCAACATTATTTCAAAAGTGGGGTTAGCAGATTGAGATGAAATCGGTACCTTACCGCGGGGGGTTAAAGCAGAGATTCATGGCATTGTTAAATAGAGGCAGAATAAGTAAACTGTACGACTGAAACCCCCATAAAAAGCCAAGTGCTATCATGCCATAAACAATGATGTTTTAAAACTGTTAATAGGCTTAATAACAGTTTATTATTTTACCTTAACCCTTTTTAATGCTTTGTTTTCTCCAGCTTTTATCTTGGCTGCACTGAGCAGTTAATACCACTTCTTAAATTTTCCCCTCTAGGTATATTTTCAAGGAGTGAATATGAAGAAAAAGTAAATGCAGCCACGCATTTGCTTTTAAGAAACACAGGAGGCACTGTGCTCGGAAACCTTCCAGGGCTGGGCTTTGGGATCCAGCAGATATCTTAGAAATCTTCTGTAAGCACTGTAAATGCTAAAAGCAGAGGTGAAAACCCTGACTCGGTAGGAGCTTGAATGCCAGGTCAGTGTTTCCGAGGGGTCAGGATTCTCCCAGTGCCTGAGTTTGCAGGCTCCCTTGTAGCTCCCACCCGCTCCCTGCCCGGGGACCGCGGCTTGCCCTCTGCCGTGGATTTCCATGCGTTTCCAGATGCTTGCACAGGAGTCTTTTGCAACATCTTTTATTGTCTACCAGAAACAACAAATCAACCAGGATTTCTAACCAGAGAGTCCATTTCAAGTCGTATTACATTTTGAAACTAGTTTAATCTGGAAAGACGTGGGGGATTCTTGGTGGCGAGGGTTTATCTTGCACATGCACGTATAAGTGGCGTGCACGTGCGTGTATATCTTTCTGGTGTGGGTGTAGAACCCTCTTGTGCCATCAGAGGTTTCAGTTGGCTGCTGATGTCAGAACAGCCCCCTTTCACTGCATGTGTACTGCCTGCCGGTATTGTTTACGATTCAAGCATTGCTGGCAATTTGAAGTGATCCAATGATTTTTAAATCATTCTTAATTTCATAAGTCCACTCCTTTAATCTCTTTCAAATTACTGAAAATGTAAAGCATTCTAAACATTTCTGATTATTCTGCGGTGCTTTGGCCCCATAAAGCCAATCTTTTCCAAAGTTAAGCACTTAAAAATTTGAAGTACTCCAATAAATTTAAATTGGCATATTCTGTGCATATCAATTGAGAATTATTAGAGCATTAGTGCCTAGGAGTGATGGCTGAGGGCATGCAAACCAGTTCATACATTGATTTTTAATGACTTTTTATTGATTCCGTGCTTTTTAAACTTGATACCCTTAGGTTGCCTCTTACATGGAGTTAACAGATTTGTGATGATACGCTGAGTTTGGAAGAGGCGTCTTTTTCCTGTTACGCTTTTTCTTTTCTCCTTATGGCATATTATTATTGTAACTTTGCTCAGATGCAAATAGCACATACACTTGATTCGTGGCTTTAAAAATGCTGAATGTTACTTTGACAGGATATGACTCCTCGTGTTTCCCTGGCTTATCTGTAGACAAGGTTTATGGTCAAACCTTTAAGGGTCTCTGCTCCCCTCAGTGTGTACACTGAGTGCTCACCCGCAATGATGGATGCGCTAGGCCTGCACTGACAGGAGAAATTGGCTTCTTAGTAATTTTTAAGTGTCAATCTTAATTCGTTGGGCCAAGATATTGTAGGTGTCATAAAGCTCAAAATGAGAATGTGTTAGTACTTTTACACTTGGAAAATTATTCATTTACATTACAAAATACACAGGCCTCTGCTCCGTAGGGGATTGCACTGTATTTCTTACTACTTGGTTATTGACCTGTTAACCAACACATTGTCAGGGCAACCTGCCCTGGTGATAACTGGAGTGATCGGGTATCGCAGTGCCATGATGGCTGCCCTCCTTTGGGGAGCGAGGAAGGCACAGAGGAGAGGCGGAGAGACCCGGCATGGCATGGCATAGCATGGCATGGCTGGTGGGCTGCTGCAAGGGCTGGCTGCAGGGGCAGCTTGGGGATGTGCCCAACTGATGCATCAGGAAGGCTTGAGGAAGCACCGCTTTGAACCAGTTACACCAGCACCATTCCTTGGGTGCAAGATGTGCTTTCTCCAAAGTTTTCTTACGTGGGTCACAACAGGACAAGTGAGAATATTTCTAATAGATCCAATTCTTGTGGGTTTTTCTGTGCTTCTCCCCTGCTGCTTGGGCTGTGTTGTGTGAGCTTTTTTTGGGAGGCAGGGATTTCATTTCTGTTTGAGAGAGAACCAAAGGCTCCCACTGCATTGCCGTGACGTTGTTGCTTGTAATGCCCTTGCCGAGGGTCCTGCCAGAAAGCCTGGTGACCATCACAGGCAGGTGGCCCTCTCTGCCCCCAGCTAGATGTGATCCCCTCCAGCTGTGGCTAAGGCACGTAGCAGTCTGAGGAGACATTAATTACTGCTAACTGCGATGGGCGCTTCTGTATTTAGGCTTTGTTTAGGGCAAATTCCTCTGAAATCGCATTGTTAAAAGCCACGGGTCTGTTAAAGTCGGAGTTATTAGGCCATGTGCTTTCTGTGTGTTGTCATAGTCGGAACAACACCAGTGCAAACGTCTGCGCCGGGCAGGGGAAGTGTTAAGTGAAGAATAAAAACAAGCCCAAATTCCCATTTGGAAACTGCATGCCTCAACAAATACCACTGTTCGTAGCAAGTTATTAGCTTCTTGGTTGTAATTCTGGTCCTTTTCAAAAGGGAGGTGGAAAAAAGCATGTAAAAGAGATTTTTGATACTTCATGGTCTATAGACCCAACAGCGGAAAGCGCCCCAGTCTGCCTCTTCCCATTTACAGTGTGTGTGTGGCTGAAGTAACACTGCTTTCTCCTTTCCCACGTGATTCCCCGTGTCTTCTGGTGGCAGCACCCTAGACACCCCAAAATGCACGTAAAAAGCACACCTTTGAATTACCAATCTGAAATGTCCTTGTTTTTCTCGGGCCAGCTATGTATGTGGGACCTGTAAGAAGCCTTTTTCTCCCTTCCAATAGGAAAGGGGTCTCCCCTGCGGGCATTGAGAGGACTTACTGGTGGGCAGGAGCTGGTCTTCCTCCCCCAGAGTACTGGGGAGGGAAGGATGAGAGGGCTGGCAAGGGATTACCCCTCTGCAGGTGGGTGAGAAAGTGGGAATTGCAGCTGGATGCCCTGCGGGAGGCTTAGGTGAGCATTTGCTGGTAGGCTTGGCTGAAGTGAGTTTCCATGTCTGTATCTGAACTGAACAGCCTGAAGTTTACTCATTCCGTTCCATCTGCTCCGTGCTTTTACTGCATGTGACTGAGTTACTAACAGCTTATCGATACGTACAGTCTTTACCTTCTCCTTGGCTTTGCCTTCCAGAATTAGAAGATCCAGAGTGAGACATGGCATTTATATATTCATTTGGAAGCCACTCTGAGCAACAGCACATTTACTAGTTTGGTTTGTTTTTATGGATTTGATTCATTGCTTTTTAAAGCCAATAGAAATCTTTCCATTGTTTTCAGTTGGTTCTGGCTCAGAACTTCTTGATGCTTGACAGTATTTAGTAGGGACTGAAAGATCTGAACTTCTAAACCATTATATATAATAGTCTTCTGCAGTGCCTGTTTCTTAATTATATGCACAATCCCAGTATCTGTTGCAGTGCATTTCTGGGTGAGCGGTTTCTATCTTGCTGAATTTTCACAAGTATGGTGTTGCGAAACAGTTAAAATATCATCAATACTGTATTTGTCACAAACAAGAAACTAAACATTGAGATTGGCTTTATCCATTCGTTAGTCTATGGACACTGAGTCCTCTGAGGAATGTCACTAATTCCCTTGATGTCCCTCGGTGCTAGATTTAGCATTTGGATCTTTGATTTAATGGAGAGATACATTAAAAACTGATACGGTCAGACAGCTCCCTGTGGGGTAGACATCTATGTCGGCTTTTACGTCACAGTTATTTCAGTCAAGATTTGGCAGTAAATTATTGTATCCAAAAGTTGTTCTGGAATATGCCATGCGCTTTTCACAGGCGTTGTAGCGTCTTTGCAGACAGCAGCAGATGGACAATTTCAGCTCCCTCAGCGTGACCGTTACCCACGGGTCTGCCCGAGACGTACCCGTGTACCTGCACGTCACCCTCCCCGCGCCTTTGGGAGGGAGCTGTGGCACGGGGCAGAGGTGCTCTGCAGGACCCGAGGTCTGGGTGTGCTGTGGAGCCACTTTGCTTTTTTAACAGAGCCCAGCGTGATCAGCTTTTTCTCTTTTATGTTGACTTCCCAAAGATAGCCCAGCTATTATACATATCACAGGACAGTTAATTTGTAAGCACTGTTACCTGTCCTGGAAAGCAGATTCTGAGAAGAATTCTTTTATCCTTATAATTTAATGTGTCATGTAATGGAAACTAATCTGTGTGGTTCAAATTCAGACATTAAAACAAGTTAAAAGGGTCAGTATATACAGTAAATTTCCCTTTGCCAGCTTACTCGGTTAATTTAGACATTGCCTTTTTACTTTAACTCATTAAAACTTTCTTGCCGAGTTTACTTATCTGTGTTAAGGGTACAATTAATATTATAATTTTTAATTATCCACTTGGCTTTATCAGAACCAAAGTGTTTCCTTAAGTGTATCAAAATAGAGCCTATATTTTTTTTTTAAGAAAGCGAAGCGCTGCAATTTCACTAATTCCTTAATAACAGAAATATTTATGTATCTTTCTCCTTGCTGTTTATGCATCAATAGTTGTGTCGTTCTGTTTTATTTTATAACCTTAGCATAATATACCACTGAAAGCTATATTTTGTACTACTTAATTCTGTACCACTCATTCTGATTTATGGCATCATTTTGTTTCCAGCTCACTCCTTATCTTCAAAAGGCTTGATCCAAAACTCATCAAATTCAGAGGAACAGATCCCAGTGGGCTTTGGATTAGGCTAGTAGGGTGAAATTGTGGACTTCACGAAGTTTGCATTACATGCGCAGATAGGCAGTGGTGAGATTACTCGATAGATTTCTAATTCAGCTTCTTCTATTTAGGAGCAAGTTCTTGAGAATCCTGGCCATGCACTTGAAATCTGAGAGACCATTTTAGTTGCATATATTCATCCATTTTCTTACTATGACATTTGAGAATACATTTATTTGCCAGTTTGATTTTATCATCATTATGGAGGACTCATGTTTCTAATTTCTCCTACAGGCTCTTGAATTGTTAATGTTAACTCCTACTGAACCTAACCCCGTTTTCTGACAGAGGGATACCATTCTGAACCGCTAAAAATACATTCTTCAGGCATGACATGTTTACAAGTCATAATAAAGTACAGCTCATCAGAAAAGGATGGAAAAGCGTTAATGCAGAAGACATCTGGTAAATAATATTAGAATGTATTTATCTTGTTATTTCTTAGTTATAGATGTGCAGAGTGATAGATAGAGAATTAGGAAATTGATTTAGGTTCTTCAGTGCAGCCGAAGCTGGTTTGGCATTTGCAGTGCTCTTGCATTTTTTTTTTAATTATTATTTTTTTTCCCACCTGACATTGTTAAATGGGAACAACCTGGACACATCTTCTGTTCTATAGCAGCTAGAACATTCCTGGGTTTGCCGTTAACTTGATAATTCCTAGCATTCTGGCCGATTATGGATAGAGACTGCTGCACACGCGATTCATTTGACTAAATAAATTCAGAAGGAATGTGTTAATATGAAATGATTGCAACAGATACTACTAGATAATCATGTATGCTACAAGCTACCTTAAAATGCATTTTTGATGTATAGTTGCACTGGCTGATACATAGCTATTGTGCAGCTGATTAGCTGTGGTGAGAAATTACTCATTCCCTTGTATTAACTACACTGTTTAACTACACTGTTTCCACCAATCAGAATGAAGTATGCCAACTTTGTTTAGCCTGTGCACTTGTGCAATGATGAACAAGTAATGCATAAAACAAACCCTCCTACCTAATCAAACATTCCTCAGAGATTTGAAAACAGAAACAAAGGGTAAATCCGTTCATAGATTATAATGGTAAAACAAAATAAAGTTTGACATATGTATATGGAAACTATGAACACATGATGTGAATATTTTTTTTAAACAACAACATGTTTGAATTATTAATAAATGCAAAAAATATGTTTTAACACAATATGGAACAATTGGAAGGATATATTTCTTCAGAATCACAAGGGTCAGGAAAGATCTCCTGAATACAAACAGTATGTTCGTTCTTTTTTCCCCCGCTCTTGGTCTGCATTTTAGCCTTTTCAAATGTCTATCTCGTCGTGAAACACTGCCATGGTTATAGTTGGGAGAAGTTTTCCTTTTTCATCCTTCAGCCTGTAGCACAATCTCCATTCTCTGATTATATAATAAATGAAGTTTGTTAACCTTCAGGGTGTGAAACCCATTTTTCTCTTCTTGTCCTAGGGTGTTAGGTGTTGAGGACAGCTGACGAGTAATTCTTTAGGGAGGACTGTACTGCTATCCAGAAAAGAGCTTACAGTTAATTTTGTCATATATCCTGGTTGCCAGGTTATTTGATTTTAAGATAATTGATGGATCTCTTTGTGGGTGTATTTTTTCTTAGTCATCAAGAAAGCTCAAAATATTTTATAAGAGTGATTTTATTGGAGAGTAGTAAATATCGACAGAATGAGATACCAGAAAGTTGGTTTTCTTTTGTTTTTGTGGGTTTTTTTTTACTTTTCTCCCTTTATCTTAAGATTTGAGCAAACGTGGTGCTTGCAGATTTGATGGGAACTGTGATGAGACCACTGTAGTAATTTTCACTGGTGACTGCACATTAGCTAGGGGCCTCCATTCTGCCCTTCTCTGCAATTCTTATTGACTTCAGTGGCTGCTGGATGAACAGATAATGCACAAAATACTCATCAATGTAAATGCCATATATAAATAAAATCCTAAATTGAAACCATCATAAGCAAGTCAAAGTAAAGACAAGGGAGTCTTTAACGCTGAGTCCTTAGAGGAAACAATTCGTGTGAACAATGCCAGCTTTAACTCTGAATTCCCACTCGTGCCTTGGCTTGTACCCCAACTTTAACATTAATCAGAAGCTTTTCTGCATTTCACCTCCTAATTTGCAAAAAATCTTTGCTGAAAGGTTATATAAAACTCATTATTTACCTGAGTGACCAGAAAGGCTCTCAAAGTGCCATTCCAAGCTCTCGGGTGAATGCTTATTTATAGTTTTTTAATAGGCATTCATTACCTGATGGATTGGAAAGACTCTTTTTGAACCAGTTCCTGTCTATTGGTTAAATACAGATTGATAACTTTTTCTTAAAAAGCTTATTATTAACCAGATAAGCTCATCACCTTTGGATTTCTAAAGTGATGATTAGTTTCAGCTTCCAAGGGTTTATTCAAGATTTTCACTAGTGTCACTTAAATTATTTTTTTTTTCCCCAATGGGCCATATTCTGGAAATGAATTACGGTGGCGCGATGGTTGCAAAACCCTGACTGCAAAAATAACGTGAGCCCGTTTGCACAAAGAGATACCTCTAACCTGTCTTGCTGCTCACATATTGGCTTAATCAAGCACAGGGCGTAGAGGAGGTAAAAGGGTGTAGCACGTCTTAAAAGTCGTGTGAGCTGGATTGGAAATGCATTGTTAGACACATTTTGATGCCTAAAAAGACACAAGAAGTCCTATTCACACTGCTGGGCAATTTGCACAGTCTTTGAGCTTCACTGATTTTGCTTGGTGTATCCTTCTGCTTTGGAGGATTTGCTTCCAGCTTAAATTACTGTGGAAACAGGGGAAAAAAAACCCAAACCAAACCACCTTGCAGGTTACCCCGTGCAGTGGCTCCCATTCCTTGTGAATCGAGGCCGCTCCCGTCTCAGCCGTTCCTCCCTCGTTAGCGCTGTAGGCAAGGCTTCCTTGGCATGGCTCCAGCGAGCGGGCAGCTCCAGCTCCTCGCCCACATCTGCAGCTGTTAGCACATCTGTAGGATTGCAGAATGACAAGTCCTGGCTAAAGAGGTGTAAAACAACGTGGCCCATGCCTTGTGATCCTTGAGGGTTCTTCCCGTTTGTAGCTTCTATCTTAAGATGATGCTCTTAAATAGCATCATATGACGCTTAAATCCAACATAAAGATGACATGGAATCTGAAGAACAAAAGAGCCCTAAACTTGCACTGTTGCTGGAAAATGGGTAGGTTGTTTGAATTCTCTGAGGCTTTCATATGGTTCCTATCAAATTAGAAAATGAGGAGCCTTGTTTTGCTTGCTTGCTTTTATTATTGCTAATTTGTAGGTTGTAAGGATACCTGAGCTTTTGCCTTCATCCCTTTCACTTCCTACTTTTCTTCCCATCGTTTACTTTCCAGCTTGGGAGATTCCCTCCTGTTGATGCTTTTTCTCCTCCACAGAGTAAATATGTGTAGCTAGAAGGAGTGGTGAATGCTCAATGGAAAGAGTGGTCCTTTCTCATCTGTTTAGATAGGGCAAGTTTACAGCCATCTGAAGGCAACTCCCACACTTTTGTGTTACTTCCCAGTTGCTTCAGACAGATAGTTTACCTTCAAATTCATCTCATTATGCATAGCTTCTTCCCAGAAAAACAAGACTCAAGTTTGTGATGTAAAATTAATTAGTATCTGGGAAAATACACTTTTTGATTAGGTGAGAAAATGGCAAAAGAATACCTAAAGCCTTTTGAGCTTAACAGAGAGAGAGCAAATTATAAAGGTCATAGCGCTGGTGTTCTTTGACATCACCTTTGCTACTGTAAAACTTTGGCAGAAGCGTCTATCGTATAATTATTTAAAGTATTGCCTTTTAGGAAACCAGTTTTGCATGTGGTTAGGAAATCCTTAAAATTGTTTAAAATTCTGTGAGGAAAAAAATAATTATACTCTTTGCCTCCCTCTGCTGGCTGTGCAGACAGAGATAATTTCCTTCGTGTCTGTGACCCTCTCCTTTGAAGCCACTACGTTGATTATAGAAGTCTTCATTTCAAGGTTGGCTAGAAATAGGTGGGAAACTAGCTTTATATGAACAGAATTATGGAAGCAGAGGACATTTTGAGAGAAACAAGAAGTCTTTACTTTTGAGGCTTTAAATTATTAGAAACATATTTGTTATTAGAGAAGGTCCCTTTAACCTCTCCTGAACTCATATTCTGGACTGGTTTAGGTGAGGACAGGAGAGTCATATGCAATTGCTTTGAAGAAAGGCCAGGTGCTGAGGTATAGCAACAATATTTTGGCAGGAAAATGGCAAATCAAATCCAACTGTCCAAGAGGGCTGGATATGAGCAGAGCTGAACAAATCTTTGTGTGTACACACATCATTCAGGTGCTTTGCATTACACAGAGAGCTCTCCACTTCATCAGTTTTCAGATGTTCTGCTCTGCACTAGTGTCACTCTGTATTGATGTATATTTTTCACAGACATATCATAGCCAGCGCAGTCCTTTGTCCTGCTCCCAGAGCCTCTGCAGCTCTCCAGGGACATTGCCTAAATCACTTTCAAGTGTCCAGGCTTCTGTGAGGATGTGAGACAGGCCTCTCCGCTTTATTAGCGGGCTCGGAAAGCAGAGAGAGCCCGTGGTGCACTGCCAGCAGGAGAGAATCCCCAGGCCTGCCCAGCACCAGCCCTCTCTGTGCCAGCAAGGCGAGGCTGGAGGAGATGCCTTGCTGATGCTGGAGCCTCTCTACCAGTAAAGCCAGGGGACAGAGCAGTGCCTCCCTCCGGGAAATGGTTTTCCATGCTCTAAAGCATCAATTTTAGCAGATTTTTTTTTTTTTTGGTCCTCTGCCAGTGTACCTGAACAGCCAGAGCAACCCTCTTAAGGGGCAGATGCAGTGGTAGAGCTCCTGGCTAAGGGGGCAGAACCAGCAAAAAAAAAAAAAAAAGAGTGTGCTTTTCGTTAATGCGAGTTAGAGGAAAGGAAAAATAAATAAACAAATAGAGGAGACATAAGTATTCTTTGGAATAAAAACAGCTATTGGAGGTGAAGCAACAGCACTGACTCCATTCCCGCTTTCCTCCAGAGCAACAGTACCAGGCCACGTGCGCTTGGCCTGCACGGAACCTCTCGTGTCTCCCAGCCACGGTCCCACTGCCAGTGCCCGGCTCAGGGACCCCTCTGTGCCTCGGTGTGCCCTGTGCTGGAGACCGTGGAGCCCGAGAAGGTGGAGGAAAGCCCGGGGGCTGCCACAGCTTGAACGGAGTAGCTGAGAGTTTGTGGGGAGGGTGCAACAACCCCCTGGGCACAAATCACAGCCTTTCAGACATGCCTAGCAGCAACAGTTAGTGAGAGCTCTAGGATTGTTATTGTTTGTAAAAAGAGCTCGTTTCACATCCCCCTGGGCAGCGGCCCTGAGGGGAGGCAAGGGGCCTGAGGCATGGCGAGGGGCCTGAGGCATGGCAAGCAGGCAGTGCCGCCATTGTGGCGGCCGGCCAAGGGCAGGGTGCTCGGCCAGGTGAGGGTGGCTGCGTTCTGAGGGGAAGCTGGGGGTGAGTTCTGCCCTGACCCCACCTCTCCCTGTCATCTCCTGGCCCACGTGGGCTGGGTTTCTTGGCTGCCATGGCTGTGAGATGCTGTTGCTGGGGACAGCCCTGGCACGGGCACGAGGTGGCCTGGCATGGCTCAGCCTGTGGGACCAGCGCTGCAGGCCGGGCGGGGTCTGCTGAGGTGAGGGGGGAGGTGCCATCTTGGAGGCCGCCTCAGAGTGCGGCCCGTGCGCTGGGCTGCTGAGGAGAGACACCTTCGCTCGCTGAATCGTTCACAGAAAGCCTCCCCAAAAGCGCCTTGGGGCCTGCCAGGGATCTCTTAAGCTTCCCTCAAAACATCCCAGACTTTGTTCACCAAAGTCAGTGACTTGGAGACAGGGTATTTCTGCCCAGCTGCCGGCACCTACCGAAGCAGCTCTACAGGAGGCAACATTGCAGTTCAGCGAAGGACAAACACATTGCCGTGGTGGTCGATGTGAGACCCACAAAGTGTGAGGTCTTTGCCACCTGGAGCAGCCCCGTGCCTGCCCACAGAGCTCCCTGCCACAGGTAAGCAAAGGGCTTAATTATCTAATGTGGGACTTAAACTGGGAAACTCTAGTTAAAGGGTAAGATGTAAATGTTTTCAGTGGATCCCGACAGTTGTCTGCTGTTAAGTGTTGACCTGCAAATCTTCTGATAGCACAACAGCTTAAATATGGCGATGCCTGAGACAATGGTGGAGGCAACTGGGAGGGGAGAGCCCGTGTGCCAGGACGGAGGTGTGGGCAGGGCTGCCTGGCACAGGCAGTGTGAGGGGGAAGGCTGTGTGCAACCAGCACAGCAAGGAGGGTGCTGGGGTGGAACAGTAGGGAATAATTCCCTACAAATTCCCTACAAACCGGTAGGGAATAGTGGTGTTCATCAATAAGAGAAAGCGGCCTGAGTGCTGGGGCAAGGCCATAAGGGTGTAATCATTAGAAGCCTAGGGCTTGCTGTGATCTTTGAGGCCAGGACGGGAAGAAATGGGAGAAGGTTAAGTGGTGAAAAGTGGTATATTGGTTAGATGAGTTGAGTAAGAAGAACTGCTTACCCAAAAAATTATTCCTGAGTCTTACCTCAGAGACAGGATCTCACCATCTCCTTTAAATAGCTCCTGACAGCCTAAGAACAGAGTATATGTGAATTTGCTCCAAGAGCTAGGTCAGTGTTAACGCACCTTAAAGATGAAGGTCAGCTATTATTTTGGATATTTTTCCCCAGTGCTTTCTTCTCTTGGTCAATCATAATTCCTAGTGATTACAGATGGGGAAATAGATCTGCTATACTAATACCACATAAATGTAAATGTTAAAGTTTAAATCCTGGAGCAACAGTTGTGTCCTGATCTTCTGTATTGGGCTTGTACGGAGACTTACTGCATCTTTCCTTCTTGCTCTTTTGGAGGATTTCTAAGCCCCTGTTGTGCTGAAGGGGAGATGGACACAGAAGTACGTCCTGCATGGGGTTATAAAAGCTGTCTCTATATTCTAGAAGCAGAATTTGCTCAATTCCACTAGGTGGGTCTATTGAGAACATTGTTCACTATTTAATGTAAAAAATATCTTTTGCTTTGGGGAGAAAAAGAAAAAAAGGAACCTTTCTTTTATACCACTTTACTCAGCTTCTTATGTTCTGTAGAAATACAAAGATGACCACTTTTGTCCACTGAAAGCTCTAAAGCCATATACCAGCCCATGAGCCGATAATACTTTGAAGGACTTTTTCTCTTTGTTCCAGTTTTGCCCTTGTTTTGCCAAGGAGAAGGATCAACGTTGTCAGTGCTGTGAGAGGGAGGTATGCCTCCACACTGGCCCAGCTTTAGATGCTGCATCCATTGCACATCTTCCTGCTGTCCCTTTGGTACTTTCTTTCGGATCCTGTCTTGGGGGCTGTGTTTTGATGAATTGTTGCGATGACTTTGTCATAAAAAGTGGCTGACGTAGGCTCCTGGCCTTAGTATATGTTTTCAGTTGATCCATGCAAGTTGGTTATGGTGTCAGGCTCAATGATAGTTGACTACTATATTGAGGATGCAGATTTATCTCCTTAAAAAAAAAACAATTTTTCTATAAATTCTGATTACCTCTACCACTGAATCCTTGTGAAGATGGTATATACAATCTTTGCTGATCAAATCTATTAAGAGATACTTATATTGGCCATGGCTCCTGGGAAATATCTTGTTCTCAAATGTGTTCTGCTTCTGGTCTGTTTTGAAGGCTGGGATCTCAGAGTTCTGTTTCCAGGAAGCTTTCTTACACAGTCTGTATGACTGGGAAAACCTCCATCCACCTTGTCAGCTTGCTGGGGTTCTGCCCAGGAAAAGCCCATGGTTGTAACAGGCATTTTGGAAGGGGTTTCCCTTTTTCCTGTGAAAGTGTTTTATTTATGTCTTCTTGAACCATGCTTCAGCGACTTTCTTGCTGGTTGACTTGTGTTTTCACTGGCTCAGACTGCCATGTAGATCGCACCACCTGTTTCAGAGTTTGCTGAAACACTTACTGTAAGTTTTCTGAAATTCCTTATTTAAAGTCCCTGCTAGTAGATGATTCCTTTTATGTGCTTTCCCTTATCAATATTAAAGACCTGATGTTCTGCTCTTCCTCAGAGAAGAGACCCCCTCCTAAAGGCATTAAGCTTTCAAATGGGCTTCTGTAGCCTTTGTTAAAAGAATGCCCAGTTGCTTATCACCTCTTTTTAGGAAGGAAATGCTGATCACACTTTTTAAGAACAAAGGCAGGATTATTCCTCACTCCTTCCTCATAAAGCAAACAACTTATAAATATTTAAATATATAAAGCTAATGTTTCTCCCCCACCCACTGCGTAAATTACTGTATGACCAGTTGTCTTTTGCTACCTTCCTATGTAAAGCCTCATGAAATACTCCCACCTCGGCTCATCGAACTTCTGAGATTTGGGGTTTTCTTCCCTCTTATTTACATCATCTGAAATGAGGTCTTCCAAAAGGCTCTCATGCCACAAAGGTAGAACTTGTGGAGAAAGGTAATGCTGCTTGGCCAAAGAACTCAGCTCTTATTTCCTCTCATCCTGTTTTGAGGTTTGACAAGCCTGCAGCCTGAGAGCTCCCACCTGAGAAGGTGCCTGCTATGCTCTGAGACAGGGCAAGAACCGTGCAGAGTAAGGCAAACAACATCCCTCTCTTCTGTTCTTTCCCTCTCTCCTCTGTACTGCTTTTGTCTGGTTTTGAAGAAGTAGTGTATTCCTGCCTGCTCATGGAGGAGGCACAGAAGGTAATAACATCAATGAAAGAAGCTGGAGAAGTAGCTAGGGACAGTTGAGGGGACATGAGGGCTTTGAAGAGAGAAGACCTATCTCTGGATGCAAGAGAAGGAGAAAGGAATAGCACGGAAAAGATGAGGAGCAGCAGGAAGGAGTACTGGAGGGAACTACGAAAGCGCTGTCGGCATGTGGGAATATTATAAATTCTAAGAGAGATTGGAGCAAAGTCTCCCTGAGCTCTCATCTGAGATTTTCTGAATCCCATCTAACCAATATGCATTGCTTAGGTGCTAGAGCCCATCACTGCGTAGATAAAATGTGGAAGTCTCTTGTCTCAGCTCACAGACCTGTATTCTCTCTCTGTGGTCCATTTTGGGAAGGCTTGGCCACCCCAGCCCAGATAATCACATCTATGAGGCCCCAGGGAAAAGAGTTTTGATCCGTCTTGTTAACAGCATCCTCCCCTGACAGCACCATTGCCTGCCCATAGCAGCCCGCTCTTCCAAATCTTGAGAAGCCGTTGGTTGACGTTTTCTTCCTGCAGCGTTGAGTTGGATGGTCACCTAGATGGTCATCTGGACCATCCAACTGACTACAGAAGAAAATAAAAATGACTGAACACTCGCCAGTGATGGACCGCAGCTCTGCCCTCAGTTTAGCAAGCCTTTAGTCCTTAATCTCAGTTTCCTGGGAGGTGGTTCTTAATCTCTGTCCACTTGAAAGTTTCTGGAGGGAAACTCCTACTCCTCTTCCCTCCAGAACAGAAAGGGGAGGAGAAATACTTTAATTTTTGCAAGATCAGCGTCAAAGCCCTCGTGCTCACGCTTTGTTTTCGTGCCATTTGTTGTCATTAAATGAGCATCGTGCACTTGCACCAGAGAAACAGGAAATCCCAGTTAGATGTTAAAGCTCCTCTGCTGTCAGTTGCTGTTTCACCTATCTCTAGTCAATATTCTTATCTTTGTCTGAGGAAAAAGAACCGTGGGGTTTTCCTGCGCTCTCATTCTTCTGTAACTCTTTGTATGGTGCTCTGAAATCTCCTGGCTGCCAGTGATTCCAGGTGCTTGATTTGGCCCCTGTCTCCAAAACGCCATTGCCTCCAATGTCACTCGGATTATGAAGCCTTAGGTCATGGAAACCATGAGGTGAAATCTTGGTAGTTAAAAAAAATAATAATAAAAGGTATAGCTCATTCTTTTAGGAGATTGCTAATAATGTTCAGCCTTGACAGGGTTAAAAGGCAACATCCATTTCCCCATTATCTTGTTTAAAAAGTGCCTTTTTTAAAGTCCATATGGCGACTTCCTTTCGACCTGCTTTCCCATCCTCGTCTCTTTGTCAGGGCTGTCACTTATAAAGAATCACTTGACTTACAATAACAAGTTCAAAAGAAGACAGAATATAATCAGTTGATCCACGAAGAATTGAAATAAAGAACACCCCCACTGCTCCAGTTATCATTCCCATAGAGATAGTGATATTATTGATGTGATTGCTATGCTAATTTCTATAGAAAAAACTTGTATTTTGGAATTTGTTCAAAGAGAATTTCAGACACATCAAATTGGAAAATGCAGAGTGAATTCCTAAACTTTTTCGTATAGGCATGGGAATCTTTTTTTTTTTTTTTTTTTTTTAAAAACATTGAATAGCTGTGAACAACTATTTATAAACTTCACTTCAAAATCAATTGGAAAAATCTCGCTAATTTTTCAGTTATTATAGAAAGTTAATTTACTGCAGTTTCAGGGGGGAAAGAAAACAAAAAAAAAAAGTCCTGCTGTACCTTTCGGGTTATTAATGTCACCCCCATAAGCTGCAGAAGTGGGACTGGACCACAGCATCCAGGAACAGAGGCTGAGGGTTATAAAAGACGGGTACATTTAAGTCCAGTGTTTAAGGAGAGCTAATTAATCTACACCCCTTCCTCTGCAATTCCATAGTCCCTCTGGGAATTGCCACAAACAGAAAACTTTTTTTTTTTCTTTCTTTTTTTTTTTTTTTCCCTTGGACTCCTATTTTAACTAGAAGGTTTCAGCTTGTGATGTTATGCTTTTTATGTAGTAAACTGATTTAAAATGTATGCCAGTCATCTTCAGGGAACTCATTTCAGTCAAGATGAAACTAGTCTTACCTGAATCAATGTTTTAAGTGTCCCTGTGGCTCGGCATTTTGAATAATCAATCTGTCTCCATCGCTTCTTAATCATGCGCATCACAGTCTTTTTTATTTGTCAACCCTTTCGGATCCTGCCTTTTTGTTATTAACATGCCCCTAATGTCACATGCAAGCCTTTTCTTTAAAACAAGCTGCTCATTGGTGTATTTTGATACTTTTTATTATTACTAAATCTTTTTTCCCATAATTACACCACAATCATTATATAATCCCATAACAAAGAGTCTATTGAGGCACCATGCTTTTGTCAACTATGGGACACAGAATC
>WTSP01000233.1:51505-96399 GCA_025331215.1 Actenoides lindsayi | reverse complement strand
GGGGGGGGGGGGAGGCTGTGGCGCGGGCTTCTGGGGCTGTACCTTCCCCCCCCCCCCCCCCCCCCCCCCCAGTGCTGCATCTCCCCCACTCTCCTCCTTCCATCTTTCACGCCACTGAAGCTTTTTTCCCTCTGCTCTGTCCTGCCGGCAGCGGTGGGCTGTGTGGTGGGGCCCTGGGGGCCGTGGAGCGAGTGCAGCTCCCTGTGTGGGGTCGGCAGCAAGGCCCGCAGCCGCCAGGTCAGCGTCCCACCCCGGCACGGAGGAGAGCCCTGTCCTGACCTCAAGCAGCGTCGAGGCTGCCTGGGGGAGCACCCGACCTGCGGGACGGCCAAAGGTAACGCGGCTCCTGCAGGGTTGCCCACCTCCCCTGTCCCGTGGTGTCTTTAACCTCCATGTCCTCCACCCTGGTTGCTCTTCTGCCAGAAGTGGCCAAGATATTGTCCGATTCCTTCACCTGGGACTTCAGGGATCCCTGGAGGAGAGCCAGGCTGCTGCTGCAGGAGGAGCCGTCCAGGTAGGTGTGGGGTTACCCACCCCTGCAGCCATGGCCCCTTTGCAACCCCTAGACTCAAGACCTCTTTGTACCACCCCAGTGGTCACCCTTCTCTCCTTGACAAACCACAGCCCCTTTCCGTGCCCCTAAAGCCAGGGCCCCTTTGCAACCCTCCCTGAGCCATTACCCTTCTCACTCCCACAGCCATGGCCCCTTTGCACCCCTAAACTCACAGCCCCTTTAGACTTCCCTATCCATTGAGAAAATACCACAACCTCTGCCCTACCCTCCAACCACCACTTACCTACCCCATTTTTCCCCCATTTTCCTCCCTCCCCAGCTACTGCAGCTATTTCTGTCTGATGCAGGTAGAGCCGCCGGCTCCACTGGGACAAGAAGGTGTGCGTCAAGTGCCAGGGGGATGTGTCCCACCCCCACCCCCATCGCACCAGGCATGGGCTGCAAGGAGCCAGGTAGGTGGGAATTTGGAGGAAGATGTCCCTTTGGAGGCACTTGGAGCATTGTACCTCTGAAGGGAAGTGTGTGGCCCCATGGAGGAGCATCTCTCCATACCTCTAAGACATTTTCCTTTTATTTTCTTAACTATAAATATAATAGTTTATATGTATAACTAATATTATAACATTACACTACTATAAGATCAATCATATGTACTATAAATCTATAACATACAATATGAAAATAAATACATTTAAATAGAATAGAATATTTCACATGGAAGGGACCCACAATGATCATCTAGTCCAGTTGTCAGTATGTATTAATATAGATATATATACTATATATCTCTACGTATTATATATAACTCTATATCATCTTTAAAAATTGCATTTATTCACAGCATGCCCCAGCTCTCACTGTCTTTCCTTTCCAGGACGTTCTGGGTGGCTGCCTTCGTGGTGGGATGCCAGGGCTCATGGGCACAGGAGGGGCTGCAGGAAGGTTGTGTCTGCTCCCTGCCATCTCTCATCTTTGTGTAGCAGCCCCCCGGGAAGGTGAGCTGAGCCCTCCCATGCCACTGCTCCTTGCCACAGAGGTGGGGAATGAAATAAAAACATGGTGTCTTTTATAATTCACCCTTCTGCAGGCTTGGGGTTTGCCTTTTGAGCTGAATCTCCCTGCATTGTCCCTTAAGTATTTTGTTGAAGAAGGGGAAGAAAACCCTGCTTATAAAGATTAAAAATAAGCAAATTGCTGATGTATGGTGATTAATGGTGGAAGAACATCGTGCGGAGGTCAAATCTGGGTGAGAGGATGATTCAGTGGCGACATGGGAGGACAATGCAGTGCTGTCATGCTCAGCTGTGACATCAGGCCATGCAATGAGCTGCCCCTGGCGAGCAACAGGAAGATGGAGACAGCATCCTTCCTCTGTGCAGTGGGGCTGGCCCGACTGCACTGAACTGTTGGGCGAGCCGTGAAGGGCAGCTCGGCCGTGTGCTGTGATTTGAAGAGGGAAATTAAGTCTGCACGTGGGCGATGGTGCTGGGGGGGTTTGGGTCCAGCCACGGGGCTTGGCAGCCCCCACTGGAGGGAGCAGGGCCAGGCTGGGCTATGCTGAGTTGTGCTGGTGCCCAACCCCACTCCTCACCTGGTGTGACTTGACCTCACTGATGTGGTCCCTGGGTCAGCCTTGTCCAGGGGTACCCACAGCTGAGACTATGCCGGTGGCCTCAGCACCCGCCTCTGCCCAGCGCTCAGCCTGCAGAGATCCCCTTTATTCAGAAATGCCTGGCTGTCAGGACACGAGTGATTATGGATCCTACACAACTTTGAGGTAGCAGCAATTGAAGATTTATTAGCACTGTTGTGGTTAATCCCAGGATTAGGCTGTATCATTTTTATTGGTATGTATCAGCCAATTGTCAGAGTGATTAAATAAAATTTGAGATGATCAACACAGCAAGGTAGTTAAAGGTTCAAAAGTGGCAGGCTTCACACGAGACATGACAGCTTTGTCAATCACACCCACACAAACACAGATGTAGAAGTTAACCCGTGATCGAGATTTTTTTTAATATTAGTATCAGGTAATCTTTGAAACCTCACAAAACCACTGGAGTCCCCATGGGGCAGAGCAGCCCCCAGCCTCGGGCAGCAGTGCTGCTCTGGCCATGCAGGAGAAAGTCAGGGGTGACCTCCAGCATCCCAGGGGAGCTGCTGGCTGCCCTTGGTCTGAAGGCTGAAGCTGAGAGCAGTGGGTGTGGCAGCCCTAGGCTGGGCTTGTTGGTGAAAGCAAAAATGTTATACAACAGCTTCTCCTGGGGCCGCTAGCAGAGCAGTGGGTGTTTCCATGGCCAGATTCCTGCGGGCATTGATGACCACCTTGTGCCACTTGGGGATCTCATTGGGCATGTGCTGGACCAGGGAGCCAAGGGAATTGATGGTGGTTGTGATCTCCTCCCCAGCACACTGCTCTTGGGGATCAAGACATCCTTGTGGAGGCTGAACTCCTCCAGGATGAGGAATTTCTCCTTGGAGAATTTGGGGGCAGCTCCAGGGGCTCAGCTGGGCACTGGGGCTTCCTTTGCCCACTGGCTGCTGCAGCTCTGAGCCCCTGCAGCACCCGCAGGGCTGGGTGTTTGGGGGGGGTGTTTGCTCTGGGGCGTGGGGTTTGGACCTCCCTGGCTGCAGCCAGCAGCTGTTGTCCCCCTGTTTGTTGCCCCGTGATGTGTTTGGGTCCCACCTGCCTCCCCCTCTGCTCCCACCTCCCCCCTCTGCTCCTGGCCCTCCTGAGCAGGCGAATGAAAAGGCTTCAGTGCTGGGGATCCTCTTGCCTTTTTTATTTGGGATAAAAGTCCACATAGGCCGTGAGCTAAAACGCTGGTTAAAAAAAAAGTGGTGGGAGTCAAGGGGGTGTGAGGGCTTCAGGGCGTGTGTCCCCTTCTCCCAGCCAGACCTGAAGGCAGGGATGCTTGGCATGGGCCAAGGCAATGCTGCACTGGTGTCCTTGGGATGAAGAGTTAGAAAACATTGGGAGTGAAGTGAGCGTGTCCCACACGGCGAGCGGGGTTCCCCTGAGTTACAACCACTGAACCCACAGTCCTGGCTGGCAGTGAGAGAGAGGATCCAGCAAGGGGAGGGATGTGGCAGCGTGAGCCAGAAGCTTCATGGCTGCAGGGCTTGGTGTGACACTGCTCCACGTCTGGAGCTGTCAGGCAGCCCTGGATGGTGGTCCTGGCTCCCCTGGCACATTGTCTTGGCTCAGCACAGGGGCCAGCCCGTGCTGTGCCAGCAGCCCCTGCACCAGCACCAGCTCCTGCTCCACCTCCCGGGCGCTGCAGCCCAGCCCTGGCACAGTGGTGGCACTTTCCCCCAGCATCTGCAGCACCTGTACCACCAGCCGGGCCCTCACCAGCAGCACGGCCACGGCCACGTGGAGCTTGGCACAGCCCAGCGCCTTCATCCCCCAGCGGGCAGAGGCCCCTGTGGAGCGAGCGGCTGGAGCAGCTGTGAGCGTGGCAGGGTCCTCCCCGGGCAGAGCGGGCCGGGGGGCCAAGGACACCAGCGTGCCTGTCCTGGGGGCTTCACGCTGCACTGCACCTTGGCTCCAGCGGTGCTTGCAGTACTGCAGGTCATGCAGGACACCGGGGCCTGTGGCCACCAGCCAGTGCAGAGCAGAGGCACGGAGCGAGCTGCCAGCAGGCACCTTCTCCAGGAGCTGCAGCAGGACAGGGAGCAACTGCTGTGCCAGGATAGCTGGCTCTGCAAACACGTTGGGCTCGTCCTCCCTGTACAGGCTGGAGGCTCTGGGGAGAAAGCCAAGGCACAAGTGAAGCCAAGGGCTGACCCCATGGTACCCCGCACTCCTTCGTACCCAGCCCACGGGTCTGGCAACTCACTTATTGGCCTCCAGCTCCTCCACGATGTCTCTGAGATCTAGGACAGGGAGATGGCGAAGCAGCAAATCAAAGGTTTCAGGGTGCTCCCCAAACTCTCCCAGGAGGAGCTGCAGGAGGACCTGGAGCCCCACGTTTTCCTGCACAAAGACGCAGCTGTCTCGGAGGGGCTCCCCGGGGTCCTGCCGCAGGAGGCTGGTGAAACCAGAGGCCTCGTGCCGGACCTCTCGCTCCTCATCTTGCAGAAGGTGGATGCCCACATTGATCAGCCTGGGGAAAAGGAAGAGAAGGGAAGGCCTCTGCACTGCCCAGAGCATCCCAGCCTGTGGAGTGGGGAGGGAAGGATGGGACATCCCGGAGCAATGATTCCCCCAGGGACTTTTCTCCTGGGTTGTGAAAGGCATGGCCACCACCCAAGAGCTTGCAGCCTGGGAGGGCAGGGACTGTGATGGGGATGGAGGGACCCAGCAATGCCATTTGCTGCTGGTAAGGGACTGGATACTTCTGTTAAAATGCTACCCACACGGTTTTTGTAGGCTGCAAGATCTTAGGTACCAGTGATTTTTGGAACAAATGGGGTTTTCTTTAAGTCCCTTGAACTTTTTGCAGGAGACATCTTTTGCAGCACCCTGGGGCTGCGGCTCCAAGGAGCAGGGCTGCTGGGAAGTGCAGCTGTCCCCGGGGATGGGCTCAGTGACCTACCGCAGAGCGACGGGGACAAGCGAGGGACAGGCAGCACGCAGGGCTCGCCGCACCATGTCAGCACCCGCTGTCTGCAGCGAGCGGGCGGCTGCCAGCCGCAGCACCTCGCATGAAGCGGACCGGCCGCACTCCTCCAGCGCCGCACACCATCGCTCAGCCAGCGCGCCGTCCTCGGCCTCAAACCTGCCAGAGGCCAGGGAAGGAGTGGGAATTCAGACACACCGTCCAGGTCTGTCCACGGGTCCAAAGGCCACCAGCTGCGCTGAGACCGCAGGACCCAGGAGCAAAGCTGTGATTTGTAGGTGACAAGCCATGGCTCTGTTTCCAGCAAGGGCTAGGGAGGAGTCTGCTGGAGGGGTCAGCTGGAGCCCTCTGGCAGTGGCGGGGACCTACCCGTGGGCGAGCAGCAGGCTGGCAGCACACAGTGCCTGGAAGAGGAGATCGGGGCCAGGGCACTCAGCCTCCACTGTGTGCAGCAGCATCTCCAGGCATGCTGCTGAGGAGCCCTGGAGCTTATGGGAAGCTTCCCGGGACCACGACAAGGGGTCTCTGTAAAGATGTAGCAAAGCCTCAAGGTACAATCTCAGGAACTCTTTGTCCCCTCTCTCTTGCAGCACCGATCGCAAGTTCTCCTAGTTGACAATAGGAAAGAAAGTACATGGTTAGTGGCCCTGGCACCAGGGGGTTTCAACCTCAGCACAACCTGACAAGAGCCCTGTACCCGTGCACCCTCAGCCCAAGGAGCACTGTGCTTCTCAGTGAGCACCCAGGAGCCTGTCTGCGTGGTGCATTGGGGACTTTGCTTTACGTGGTGACTTTTGAGCCTTGTCATACCAGCAATGTCAGCCCGAGGGCCTTCTCCAGCTCCTTGCATGTTCCTCTCTCCCTGGCTATCACCCAGCTCAGGATGGCAAGCTGGACATCAGGATGTGGCTGCTGGAGAAGTGAGCAGACGGTGCCAATCCGCTTGCCATCCGCCAGCCGGGCTGCCTCGCTGCACACGAAGTGGGCCATGGTTTGATGGAGGACAGGCAAGCCCACCTGCAGGAAAACCAAGATCCCCCTTCCGATGCTCAGCCTCAAGTGAGGGGTCCCCACCTCCTACCTCTGCACTTGCTGCCAGGAGGCTCAGGGCTGTGTTTTCCCTGGCAGACAGTGGTACCTGCGGCTCAGCACATCCTGGCTTTCCCCCCGGCAGGAGGCTGCCCAGCTCAGCACTGATGGTGTCGAAGATGCTCTGAGCAAAGCCAGGGCTCAAGGATGCGGGCAGGAAGGCAAGGACCTGGAGGAAGGCTGCGCGGATGAGCGGACAGCGCTGGGCGAGGGTGAGCAGCCAGCCCCGTGCTTCCAGCTGCAGAGTCACAGGGTGCAGCACCTCGGCCGACAGCCTGGGGGGAGACACGCTGCCTTACCATGCCTGTTTTGTGGCCAAAAAGACACATCTTGGCACAGAGTGACTGCAGGGGCCATGGGCAGCGGGATGGCATGGGACCACTCACCCATCGGTGCCCGGGGTGGAGGCCAGCAGTGCCTGCATCTGCAGCAGGTGTCCGTGGATGGTGTTGTGCGAGCGGACCTGTCCGGGTGCGGCGGGGAGCTGCTGGGCCAGCTGCAGGAGGAGCCCAGGGCGCCGGGGCAGCGGGACGACAGGCACCAGTGCCTTGGCAGCCATCGCTCGCACGGCATAGATGGGGCTCCCAGCCAGCCCAAGCAGCGGCCCCAGGAAGCGAGCAGAGGGGCTGTGGAGTGAAAAAGGCACTGCAAGGGGACACTCCGGCCAGAGCAAACACCCCTCCCAGAGTCATGGCTAGCTCCCCTCCCAGAGTCACGGCTAGCCCCAGCACCACAGGACCACCTCCGGCTGCAGAGTCCTTGGCTGGCACAGAGCATCCCCTCTGCTCCCCTACCTGCCGGAGCCATCGGCACCAGGCTGCAGCTGGGCCAGGAGGGTGAGGATGGCGTGAAGCGCGGGGCGCAGGCGGGGCCCCCCCACCGTGGGCCCTGCAGCTGCCCCCAGCTCGCCCAGCAGCACGGCACCCAGCTGGGGGTGCTGCCCGAGGAAGGCTTGCAGGCTCAACCCCTCCGCCGAGCAGCCCTCCCCACGGCTCCGCTGCTGGCCCAGCAGCCGGGATGTGAGGGCACCTGCAGGCACAGGGCAGAAAGCAGCATCAGGTCCCGCCCGGCCCCTGCCAGACCCCTGGCGCTTTGCCCCAGCCAGGCTCTGAACCCCAGGGGCCGCATCGGTTCTGCAAGGATCTCTGCGCCCCGATACTCACTGAAGAGCTGGATGGCTGCGTTCCTCATGGCCCAGCACGGTGAGCCCAGGCCCCGCAGCGCCAGGGCCGCCATTGGCGTGGCGTGTTGCAGCAGCGCGCTGCCCAGCCCCGCACCGCGGACCAGCGTCTGCAGCACGTGGAGGGCACACACCTGGGGAGAGCGCGTGGGGCTCAGCAGCACTGCGTGGGGAGGGGGCTCACACACCCGTGCGAAGGGAATGTGGTGGGAAGAGATGAGGGAGCCAAGGGCTGTCAGCACTCAGACTGCCAGGATGGGCAGCACGGCCAGGGCTGCAGGTTTTTGCTCACTCTAAGCACTCCTCGGCAGGGCAGCCTCATGCTGGGATACCCAGCGTAGCTCTCTTCAGGGGACCTCATGCAGATCACCCTGCTCCCAAACTGGCTACAGCAGCCAGAAGTTCAGTGCCCATCATGCTCACCTGTGGGAGGTCGAGGGTCTGGTCCCAGTCCTTTGGCAGGGCCACAGTGGCCAAGGCCAGCAGCACCTGAACGCAGCGGGTCAGCAGCGGCCGTGCCTGCGTTGGGGCCTCCCCACTAACGATGCAAAGGAAGAGCATGGGGAAGCCAGCAGCACGGCGTGTGATTGAGCTGCTCCGGGGTCCACTCAGTGCTTCTAAGCCCTGAGGAACAAAATCTACCCAGGATATGGCTGGAAACCTGCCAGCTGGAGCCTGCAGCTGCTCTCCAGGGAAGGGCATCAGCTGCACTAACCCCAAACTGCAGCATCTTGGGTGCCAAGGGGGTGCTAGCCCCAGGCTTCAGGAGACACAGGGACATGGCCCTGGGGCTGCCTGGGGCATGGGGGGAATGTGGGGCAGTACAAGCACGGTACCTGCTCCAGCACAGTCTGTGGGATGGCCCGCAGCTCCGCGTCTGGGTTGTTCAGCAGAGCGGCACAAAACTTGGTGAAGCCCATACTGCAGCCCTCCACTGCTCCCTAGGGCAGAGCAATATCAGGCCCTAATGCCCCAAAGGCTGCACCCACCAGCTCCCCATGGCCCCCAGAAACCTCTGTACAAAGGGAGAAAGATCATGATGGTGTGGGGATGGGGATCTGGCACTGGGATGCCAGCTGGGGGCTTCCAGCTGTGCCTCACATCCTCCCCCAGAGCAGGCTCTGCCCGGCTACTCTCGCCCTCCCTGGACGCCAGTGAGACCCCCAGCTATCAGCCCTGGGCATGGAGAGGGCTGGAGGGGTGGGCAAAGTGCTGAGCCACCCCAGGCAGGACACGCTCTTACCCAGTGCCGGCACCGCAGCAGGATTTCCTGGAACACCCTCGTGGCCGTCTGCAGCGTGGGGAGCGGCAGGAGGGTCACCGACCCAGCAGGCACCTCTGGGGCCAGCAGCAGCTCAGCCAGGCCCCCCAGGAGCAGCCCTATCTCCTGGAAAGAAGCAGAGGGTCACTGGGCTGCCCCATTCCTGTCTGGCCCTGTTCCTGTGCTGGCCCTGTTCCTGTGCTGACCCACCACTGCCGTCCCAGGGAAGCACAAGTGGGTGCTGCCGTTGCCCCCCAGCATGGGTGCCCTCGGTCGCTGGTGTGACTGCCAGCACACTCAGAGCGTGCCCAGTCCCTGCAGCACAGCGGTGTCCCAGCCAGCAGCAAGAGGTGCATGGTGGAGATGGCCTTTTTCCAAGCAGCCGCTGGAGGGGCTGTGGAGGAGAAGCTGGAACTGGCGCCTGTTGTAAGGGGGCTGGGATGGGCACCACAGGCTGCAAGCCAGGGAGTATGGCTCTGCCACAGCTGGGGTCTGGCGGGGCTGGGAGCCAGCTGGGCTACATAAGGGCAGGCAGGGAGGGGGCTGCTTTCAGGGAGGGTAGTGGTTGCATCCCCCCTGGCAGGGGGTGAGGATGGTCTGCAGCAGCTCCGAGGTAAGGGCAGAGATTCCCTCTTGTTTGTTCCCCAGGGAGGGTGAATGCCCCGGGGGAGCTGAAGAACGCAGGTGCTGGAGTGGGCTGGGTGGTGGGTGCTGCGCTGGGCTGTCCCTCTCCCAGTGCCACAGGGAGGGGTGCCTACCTTCACTGACACCCAGCAGCAGGTCAGGATCAGGCTGTGCTCCTCGGATAGTAGGACTGAGTCCTCCTCTTCCTCCTGCCTCTGACCTTTCCCCAGCATGATGAGGGAGCCGATGGCATTCCCCATGTCTGCAAACGATGGGGCAGCAGCTGCAAAAGGGAGAAGCCCAGTCTGAGTGGGGTGGTGTAGGGCAGTACCTGGGGGATTGTGGGGTGGAGGAAGGGGGAAGCTGGGGGACCTGCTGTTCCCTGTTCAGAGTGCACACAAACTGCAGTGGGTCCTGTCCTGCGATGTGTCCTGCTCAGGACTGCAGTTGTGCTTTGCCCCACTGCTCTTTCTGAGCCATTGCTCTGAAATCCACCAGCCCTGGCTCTCCCAGCTGCTCCAGTCGGGCAAGTGCCCTGCTGCTTCTGGAAGGCTTTTGCCTCTACTGCTGCAGTTGTCATGTGCAGCTGAGAAAGGGACCCAAAACCAGGCACTGCTCCTGTGGTTTCCAGGATTCTCTACCCAACACCTGGAGCATCTGTGCCCAAGTGTCCTGCTTTGGATCTCACTTCCAGGCCAACCTTCCCTGCCCAGCCCCACTGCTGTCCCCTGATAGAGGCAGTGAGGCCAAAGCAAGTACCTTCTCCCGGGCTGAAGAGCTGCAGAGTCAACAATGGCTGTGATGGAGATGTCAGTGGTTCCCAGGGCTGGCTTCCCCTTAGGGACATACTCACCTTGCTCATCAGCACCGGGGCCTTGCTGGCTCTGCAGAGCACCCAGGAGGAGGGAGGTGATGTCTCTAGCCATGGTGACGAGACGGGTGAGGAGCTCCTGCCAGCTCTGCGCCAGTTCTGCTGCCCTCATGGAGGTGGCCACCTCCGGCACCTGGAGCAGGCATCTCCGCAGGGCTGCGATGGCTCCTGCAGGCACACGCTGCTGGTCACAGTGGTGGCCAGTGCAGCCCCAGGTCTCCTGCCTGGGCCTGCAGCCACAGGGCTCTGGGTGAGGGGCACGCTGGGCAGATGGAGCAGCCATACAGGGAAACGGAGGCAAGGACAAGGCATCAGTGCTGAGCCGCGGCCTCACTCCAGCTGTACGATTCCTGCCTCCTCCCAGTCAGTGGGGAGGAGAGGCTGCAGGAGCTGCTTGCTGCCCTCCCGGGCTGGGGCCGTACCGTGCATGGGTGCGGTGGCTGCTGCCTGCAGCAGATCCTGGCACGCCACAGCATACTGGGTTTGCAGCAGGTGGAGAAGGTGCTGAGCAAAGCAGAGGCCTCGGTTGGGCAGCGTCGGTGCTGCTTCAGCCTCCAGAGACAGGCTCTTCATGGTGCTGCTGTCTGACCTGGGGGCAGAGGCAGACATTGCTGTGAGGATGAGGGAGTTTTCTATCCATCTTGTGTTCTGTGGCTCCTGCACCCTAACCCTAGCCAGCTCCCCAGCACAAGGCTATTTCAAACCCAAGCCATTGCTGCCCCGAGCTATAAACACAGACTCCGGTGAGATGCTGGTGCTGCTGACATGCTCTTGGGGGCTGCCGTGCCACTGCGGGGAGGGAAAAGCTGGGAGCTCATACTTCTGCAGGATGGTCTTCATCAGCACAGCTCCAGCTTCAGCCTCCTGCACTCGAGGGCTGCCCAGGGCATCTTGGGCCAGCTGGAAGAGAGCCAGGGCGATGGGCTCAGGGAACGTCGGGGGGAAGTAACGAACAAGCAGCTCCGAGGCCAAGTCTCTGATCTGCCAAGACAGCAGAGGTGGGGGGAATTAGGACATGGGAGGAGGGAAAGTGTCCAGAGAAGGGCAGGACGGGAAGCATGGTGGGTTTCCCCTACAAGCCTGCTCAGGGCCAAGGCGGGTGTCTTGACAAGGTTCACCTCATTAGTGCTGTCCTGCAAGCAGCTCATAAGCGCCAACAAATTGGGCTGGGAGAAGAAGTCCCAGCAGCCTCTCTGCCTGGCATAGCTCAGCAGCGTGGCCATGGTCCCTGTGGTGGGGACACAGGGTGGTGGGACAGGGTCAGCGGGGAGCACCCCCACAGCTGAGGGGTGATACTCCAGGTGGGTGCCCGTACTCACGTGGGGGCTGGCCCTTCTTCCTGTGGGCACTCCAAGTGTCTGTGCAGGTCTCCAAAACAGAGGCCAGGAGGAGCAGAGCTGTCTTCTTCCTCTGGTAGTTGCAGCCTGGGCTGAGCGAGGTGATGCTGAGCTGCAGCAGCCACTCCACAAAGCCTGTGGGCAGAGCGTGGCAGCAGGTGATGCTGGGCCAGGCACTCATGTGCGAATCCCTCTGGGCTGCGATGAAGGTCACCTCACCTACTGCCTGGGCAAGCTGCCCCTCGCCCAGCTCAGAGCCTTGGGACACCTTCCCTCGCAGCTGGGCCAGCGAGCTGTCCCGCAGCCGGACCAGCGCCTTCCTCACCGCTGCCTGCAGCAGCTGCCGGAACGAGGAGGAGTCGCAGTTGAGATTGAGGGGCAGGAACTCGCGCAGCAGCCGCACCTCAGTGCCTGAGAGGGGCCGGTTGGTGCTGGGGCTGCAGCAGAGAAGAGCCAGTGCCGCCAGCCGAACCCCCTCCTCCTGGGCGCCCAGGCAGCAGGAGAGCTGCCCCAGCGCCTCATCCTGCAGCGGCAGGGCCCCTGCCACGCTCTTCTGTGCCTTCAGCAGCGAGACCCAAGCCCGGAGCGATGCCGTATCCCGGCCGCTGAACTGGGCGGCCAACAGCGCCTGGGCAGCCGGGAGCTCCCGCAGGGTCCAGGTGAGGAGGTGGTTGGCAGCGTTGGTCTGCAGGATGGGCCGGGGGGAGCGGAGCGCCTGGGAGAGCAGGGGCAGCCACCACAGAGCCCACCGCTCTGCCACAGCCGCCTCCGTGCCCCGCTGCCCGTCCTGCCGCTCCGCACGTTGCTGCCGCACCAGGGCCTTGTAGACCTCGGTGGCTGCAGGACACAGGTGGTTGGTGGAGAGGCAGCTCAGAAGGTGCTGGGGCAGGTCCGGGTAGGCATCCAGCACCTGGGAGAAAGGCAGATGACCCTCATTAGCCTGCCAGGCTGAAGGCTGCATACAGCGGGGAGCAGAGCCGAGTACAGACCACACTGCAGGCATCCATGGCACTGAGCATCTCTGGTACCCCAAGCTGCTTTTGGCCAGATTTAAGCGGGCATCAACCAGCAAAGGCTTGCCCCCCCTGCTGGCAGTCCCCAGGGCTGCATCAGCGTTGCTGCAGGTCACTATCCCACCAGGGATACTATCTCTTGGGAGATGCTAAAATTGCCCCCCTGGCTGCGGAGGCTGCCGCATGGCTGAGCTGGGCCGTAGAAGGTGACAGGCAGCAGACAGGGCCTGTTCCACCCCAGTAGCAGTGCCAGACAGAACTGAGCCTCCCTGTCCCCTTGCCTTCCCTACCTGCTGGCTGCCCACATAGGGGATGATGGCACACAGGGGCACATATCTTGCTTTGATTTGCCACGGCATTGAGACCACTCTCTGCAGCATCTGTTGGTAGAAGGGTCTCTCCTGGTCCTGGAAGTGCTGACACTCAAGGTGGTAGATCTCTAGAAGCAGTCGGAAGGAGCTGTGGATGAACTCGGATACCCCTTCCACCTGGGAGAAGAAGGATGACAAGCAGGAGCAGTTAGGGTGCGTTCCCTCTCCTGTCTCAGGAGCTTTTGCTTTCTTGCGGCCATGGCATTTCAGTGCTGGCTGGTAACCATGGGGTTAGGAGCTGGGGACATGGGGATGGCAGGTGCTGAGCCAGCAGCTGCAGACAGGCTGGGACTACCCCAGTGGGTGCTGCCTGAGGAGGGTGAAGCGCTGGGGAATGACCCTGCAGAGGCTGTGTGTGACAAGTGCCCCAGCCCTGTCCTGCCAGAGGCAGCCGCTGGCAAGGGGGGTTGTATTCAGCTGCCGGAGCTGAAACAGGCAGGGGTGTGTAACGGGCAGGGGAGCAGCAGCTGGGCCAGGAGAAGGAAGGGCTGTTTTGGGCTACTGTGGAACAGGCCTTCAGCACCATGGCCTTACCGGGGTCTCAGCGTTGTCCCACACCAGCTGGGTGAGCTGCTGGAGCAGGTCGGTGTCCTGGGCCAGGACGCGGGTCCCCGTCAGGCTCCAGACAGCAGGCAGGCTCTGCTGCAGGCGCTGCAGCCACAGGGCACAGGCTGCAAAAGCAGAGAGCTCTGCTGCAGCCCTCCCTCCAAAACTCACCCGCAGCAAGCCAGTGTGAGCTGCTGGGCTTAAGGACCCCAAGTGCAAGGGCAGCGGTTCCCCCCTTAGGCACACAACTGCCCGAGAGGGTTAGTGTCCATCGGGCTGGAGCAGGAATTAATAGCAGTTTCCAAAGCAGCTACCAAGATCCAGCAAAGCATCCTCCTTGGGACAAGATGAAGTCCCATGGCAGCTCTGTGCATCATGAGACAGTGAACCTTTCAAACCTCCCCACCATGGCAGGGTCATTGTCTCCTACCTTGGAAGCAGTAGTAATGGCAGTCCTTCTGCTCCTTGGTCAGGTCACACACAGCAGGAAAGACCACGTCCAGCAGCAGGCAGGCCTGTGGGAGCACAGCAGCTCAGGAAGCAGTCAGGAGCAGGCTCTCCAGGGTGAGAAAATCCTGCCACGAGACAGCTGAGGAGAGCTCTCCTTGGTTTTTTCTGCTCTTACAGCAGTGTATTGATGGCTTTTGTTCCCTGTCTGGAAGTTCTCAGCTCTGAGGACTTGGGAGATGCTGGAGATGGGCAGAGCTGGAGGCTGTGCTCTGCCTGAAGCAGCCCTGGGTTCATGCAGTGGGAGCGCAAGGCAAATGCTGCTTCTGTTGTTTTGCTTGTGCAGGGACTGCTTCTGGCTCCTCCTGGCTTCTCAGCTCCCCAGGAGAGGGATATCCCCACTCAGGTGCCTTTGGATAAAGCAGGCTCCTGACTAATGCACTGTGCTCAGCGGGATGTGTGGAGCTGCAGGAGCTGCCAGCCCTGTGCAAGGGGCTCTCCAAATCCCTGGCTATTGGGTTTGAGCTCTCCTACCTGGGGGGTGAAGCTATCCAGCTGGCAGCTGAGGATGTCCATCTTGCAGCAAGTCAGCAAACCTCTGGTGAGTACCAGCTTCTTCAGCCCATCTGGCTCCAGGACTGGGGGGACCTTGACCACCAGCTCCCCAAACTTCAGCTCCCCTGCGCCTGGTGGGAAATGGCTGTGTTAGATGGCAGAGAGATGGCCAACCCAGGGCTGCTTTGCAAGCTAGCTGCCCTGGCCCGTTCCAGACTGACTGTGAGAGGTAGCCAGTAGCATCTGGGGCTTCCAGACCCCAAAAAGCAGGACAATGCAGCAGAGTTTGTCTTGCGCTGCTGGTGAACTGCAGTTTGTCCCCTCACACACAACCATGCCGGTCCCCACCGTCCCCTTTGCCAGAGGCCGACCCCAGCTCAGTACGGTGCACACACCTTGGTCGGGGAGCTGGAAGAGGCCCACCACGGCACTGGCCCCACACTCGGGCTCAGGGGCCGTGTTCACCAGCATGCTTAGGGCCGTGCCCGCCAGTAGCCGCGTATCCTTGTTCAGGGCCTGGACTCACAAGGGAGGCAAAAACACAGCTCAAAATGCCATTTAAAACCAGACCCCATTTAACCCTCCCTCTGTGCCCATGCAGGGTCCCTTGGGCACCCCAGACACTGGAGCTGCCTCTGCAGACTCCCCTTGGGGAGAGGAATGGGGAAAGCACCCTGAAAGGATGGCACTGCTCTGCTCCCCAGGACAGGCAGCACCATCCCTCCCCGGGGCCATACGCACCTTTCCCCACACCACCTCCAGCAACAGTCCCAAGAGGCTCTGCAGCGCTTCGCTCTTCTCCGTGGTGCTCCATGCCAGGGGGGCCACGTCCTTCGGTAGTGCCTGGAAGAGCTGGAGGCAGGCCTGGGGGAGGAGGGATGAGGGCCACGGGGATGGCTGTCAGCAGCCCTCACCTCTCAAAAAGCAGCCATTTGGCTGGGGATGGCCATTTGAAGCATCACCATCTGCCACATCCCTCCTGGGCATTGCTACCGGTGCCCAGCCAGTCCTTGCAGGCACTGATTCTTTCCCCCTCCTCTGAAATTTGGTTCTTACCTTGATGACCAGGTATCCCCATGTGCTGCTGGGCATGGGCTGGCTCTGCAGCACCCAGTGCAAGGTGGTGGCCAGGCGCTGCAGCAGCGGGGCCAGGTTCTGCTGCCAGTGCTGCTGGCCCAGGCTGCTCTCCTCCATGAACATGCACACTGCAGGCAAGGGGACAGCATCAGCTCCTGGCACTGTGCCCGCAGCCAGCCCTGCTCCTGCTTAAACCAAAGTCTGTACTGACAGTAAGCGGGGTGAGAATGGGGCTGGGATGCAGGGGATGCTTTTGCTTGCCCAGTTTCCAGCCACACCAGGTGGCTGGGCAGAGCCATTGCATGCTGCTGGGACCTCTGCAGAGATCTCACGGATCTGGCTGATCCCTTCCCATGAATGCAGAGGACCCAGTCTGGGTGCACAGGAGGTGTCCCATGTATTGGTGGTGTGGGCTGGGAGAAGCCCCTGGAGGGGAAGGATCTGAGACTGACCTGACTGAAGGTCCCCAGGAGACAGCACCTGTGAGGGCAGAAGGACAGTTTGCCCCACATGATGACACACTAGAGCTTGGTGCCTTGGGCAGGAGGGTCCCTCCTGTGCCAGAAGCTGTCCCAGGGGACGAGTGGGACAAGGGCTGCTGTGATGGCTGCAAGCAAAGGCAAGCCCTTGGCAGGATGGGAAGAGAAGCAAAGGACCCTGGGCAGCACAAACCAGGAGGTCCCCGTCACTCATGGGCTCCAGCCAAGACCCCATGAAAATGGATTCCACCACACAACTGGAGTGCTCTCACCTCTCCCTGCAGCAACAGGCCAGCCAGCAACGTGCCCACCTCCTGGGCCAGCAGGGCTTCCTTCCCCACCGCCAGCTGGGTCACAATCTGCCGAGAGATGCCCTGAGTCAGCTGGTCTGCCCTGACCCTCGAGAGAGCTGCCACGCACCTTCCGGGGAGCTCTGCGGCATCACCGTGTCCCCTTTGCCGGCAAGGACGCACCACAGCAGGGCTGTGACGGTGGCAAGCAGAGCCGGGTGAGACCATCACTTACACTTGTGGCTAATAGAGTTCTGACATACAGTTGTCTTACAGACCTGTTCCAGTTTCTGGAAGGAGCTGGAGCTGCCAGTTGCCTCCATTTGGAAAGCCAGGACACAGCGTAGCAGGGGCCTTGCCTCTGCCTCACCCAGTGCCTGCAGATCCTTGCTCAGTGCCTGGGACAGCAGGAGGGCCTCCTCCAGGTGTTTGTCTTTGCATCTCTTGGCAGTACTCCTGAAACAGGATGGGGATGGTGGTGAGTATACCCTGGTTCAGTGGGGACTGGGGTGGGGAATACCCCAGTGCGGTGAGGATGCGTGCCACAGTTCAGTGTGGGTTGGAGTGGGGGTGTCCCAGCTAGATTTGGGTGTGGATGCCTCATCTCGGTGGGTGGCTAGGGCTGGGGTACCCCAGCTTCACTTGGATTGGGGCAGGTGTGCCACAGCTCGATAGGGTTAGAACCGGAACACTGCACAGGCTGAGAGAAACTGCTCAGAGCCCACAACCCAGCCCGCTCTGGCAAACGCAATCCCAGAGCAGGGGCGGAGGGGACAGGAGGGCCCCAAAAATCTAAGACTTGCTGCCCTGCTGCTGCAGAGAGGGCTTGAAGAGGAGGAGGACAAGTAGGGGTGGCTCGGCCCCCACGCCCGGGCCAAGGCGAGTCTCCCTCCCCACCCGCTCCCGGGGCGATGCCCGGAGCAGCCGCGCCGGGTCCCCGCGCCCGGGGATGCCGCGATCCGCGCCGGGGGATTCCCGGGGAGCCGCGCCCGGGGGGGAGAAGGGTTCCGGGTTCCCCTCACCCGCGTCCCGTCCGCTTACCCCGCGAAGTGCCGCAGGCAGCTCAGGCAGGAGAGCACGGGCGCAGCGATGCCCAGCGCCCCGTAGAAGGCAGCGCAGGCCCGCGCCTCCCGCTCGGCTCCCATGGCCGGCTGCCGCCAGCACCATAGAGCTCGGCAGAGCTCCTCCCGGCTCAGCGGCCCCCCCTAGCGCTGTCCCCCCCGCCCAGCCGGGCGGGCTGCGGGGACGGTGGAAGGTGCTGGCAGCGCCGGGCGCGCTGAAGGCTGCGGGGGCAGGCGAGGCTCGCCGGGAGAGGAGTCTCATCTTCACCCGCAGCCTCCAGCCAGACCCTAGATCCGCAGCAGGCTGCAAATCAGGGATGAAAAAGCGACACAGAATCCTAGAAACATCATCTGAAGCTGTTTCATTAGTCGGTGGAGACCAAGAGCCCCCCAGAAGGGTTGAAAACCAGGGAGGTGGTGCTCGCTGCCAAGCATGGAGGAAGCTGGACAGCCTATGATGGTGGCTGTAAGATCTCTGAAATGTCAAGTGGAATGTGTCAGAGTGAAATAGTTGTCCCTCTCCATCGTGTCTCATTGCATCAGAGGAGGTTTGGGCACCCACAGTCCCCCTCCTATGTCCTGGGCACCATCTCTGTTAGCTGGCATCCCCATTAGCCAGCATCACTGGTGACACTAACAGCCAGCAAAGGGACTCCAACCCAAACCGTTCTGTGGTTCTGTGGTTCCTGTGTCTTCATTAAACTTAGTTATAAATCCTGACTAATGCATCCCACTGGACTTCACCCAGCAGCTACTGAGAAAGTGCTCCTTGCTGGTTTTGACCCTGAAGGATTGTTTTTGCCCTGGGTTACTTCTCACAGTGGCATTGGGGCAAGTGATGGGCATCCTCCACTTGGGCAAGTTGGCAGCACAGGCAGCCCAGGAGAACATGGCTGGGATGGGCCAGCATCTGTGCTGAATGACTGGGAGGACGCTGAGATGTGGGTCCCGGGGTGAGCTCGGGGGACAGAGAGGCCCCAGCCTGCAGTTTCTGGCAACATTTGCCAGCAGCGTCTGTCTCTGTTCTGCTTTAGAAATCAGCCTGGAAGCCCAAATCCAGCCAGGGGCCCAGGTTTGCCCTGACTGCTGTCAATATCAACCAGTGAAACAGTGCAGGAAGAGTGCAGAGCAGTGCAGGAAGATGGTCTCGGATCTCTTCCTCTGTCCCTTGAGCACCGTGGCCACCCCACACTGGTGATGAGGGAGAGGGGAAAAGTGCTGCCAAACCAGAGCTCCCATGGGTGCCAGCACCGAGGCAGCACAAGGTAGGGGAGGGTGCTCCTGTGTTTTAGGGTTTCCAAAGCTCCCATTTCCCTTGTGCTGCCTGAAGAAAAGAGGGACAGGGCGGGGAGAGGGAGATTTTTTTCTGGTTTCTCCAGGAAGGATTTTCAAACCCTATAAATTCACTTTTGACAAGTGAATGGCTAAAGCAGATTAACCTTTTTGCTAATCCTCTATAATGGCTTTGGAATCTCCTTAACCAATAAGAAAATGATAAGAGCCTGTTTATTTTCTTTTTATCTATATCTATATTGTCCTTCCTTGTCTACATTTTTTTTTCTTGTTTTATTTTCCATTCCTTTTCTAATATGAAATAGCCCAGCGATCCTATCTGCTGGAGGCTCAGTAAACAGAACATTGATAATCCCTTTCCTTTATTCCTCTCTGGTAACAGGGTGCAGAGAAGTGTCTGCCGATTGGGATTTGATTACCAGCAGCTATCAAAAGTCTCTTTGAAAGATCTGGGTCCTAAATCCCATAATTCTTTGATAAAAGAAGTATTACCAGTCCATTTTCTGAAGTGAAAGGTACGGGAGGAATGAAAGAAAGCAATCAGCGGAGATCCTAATAGGCTAAGTGCATGTGTGGTCGGAAGGCAGGGACGGGCAGGGGAGGCCAGGGAAAGACGTCCTTTGTTGAGGATGGGAAGGAGAATTAATCTGCTTCAGGTGTATGATTATTACAGCCAAGAGCAGAAAGGGTCAGATCCTGTGCCCACGGCACATCCCAGCTCACCTGCCCTGCTGTCGCTCTGGACCAGCACAGTGTGGGGAACAGAACCTGGCCCCACATCCATCCTGTGTCAGTGTTTGGGTACATGCATAAAAGCTGGGAGCAGTTTGCAATGATCCCTGGCATTAGTGCATCCCCAGTGCCTCTCTGGAGTGCTGACACCTTGGCAGGTCAGCAGTGAACTTGTCCAGACTCGGAGGCTACAAAGGCATCTTCCTCTCAAACCTTCAGCAAATATGCAAAGATTCGTGGAGTATGGTTATGATTTATGTTATGCCATCAGAATACCTGAAGGACAGGCAAATAAAGGAATGGAAGAAAAAAAATAGTGGTTTGGTTTTAAGTGAGATTTTACAGAGGTCTGAGGGTTGCAGGTTGAGTGGCTATGGGGCATCTCTTCTTGGCACTGGAGACCAGTTGGGTGAGGAAGGGCAGGCAGAAAGCAGGGCCGAGGAGAAAAGAGTGGGGACTGAGAGGGGGCTCTCCTGGAGTCTGGCTCATGTTTTTGTGCAGTGATGGAAATTCTGGGCTGGGCTGGGGCTGTTCAGCGCCAAGTCACAAGGTGCCAGAAGGACCTTTGATGTGCAGCAGTGTCACAGCACTCACCTGTGTGTCTCCTCAGTGTACCATGAGTGGGACTGGTATCTTCTCTCCTCTGCAAAGAAACACCAAGCAGCAGAGAGTTCCCTATGTGAGCTCCTGAAGCCTTGCTACTCACCTTGGCTTAAACTGCACTGAGGCCAAGAGAACTTGGTTTTAAACTTTCCTGAGCAACCTGACCTCAAACCATGCCATCTCTGTTTTAACCCCAGATACTCATTTCAGTTTCAAACACAAGATGGAAGACATCCTCTCTTCTCCTGTGGATTGCATCTGCTAGGTCTTGTTGTTTGCCCTCAGGAGGGTCAGTACCGTGTGTCCCCTCCTTGTCACAAGTCACCTCTCTCTCCGTAGCCTCACCCCACTTTCTCTTGCTTGGCAGAAGTTGGGAATTGAAGTGACAAAGCTTTGGGGAAGCCCGGCTGCCCCAGGCAGCTGTCCTGGCTGCTCTGGGCTCACTGGACCATGCATTAGCTGTGGCACCAAGACCACAGTCCTGCCTGAGCTGCTGTGGGACCTTGCTACCTTCCTGACATGGAGCAAGGGTACAGCTCATCTGTACAGGAGGTGGCTACACGCCACTAAGCTATGCCACAGAGCTGTTGCGAGCTGCCAGTAAGCTAATTTATTAATGGCTTTGAATCCTTACAAAGAGTATGTTGGATACATGCAAAGCATCTGCATTATCTGTGATTAGGGCAGCAGAGGTGGGGGAAAGGGGAAGGATGTAAAAGGCAATTTTTCTGCTTTCAGCAGAAAATAAATCAACTTTCAAAGAGAGTTCTGGTGTGGCCAAAGGCTGTGCTATCATTAAAAATTATTTTTTTATTAAGCTGAACTCTCTCCTCTCTCATATTGTATGATATGACAGCTCCCTTTTGATGGGAAAGCTTTCATTTGGCCAGAGAAAGGGATAATTTGCTTCTTTTAAGGAGTTAATCCTCTGGTCCATTTCCAGGCTGGGAACAGCTATCCTCCCCCTTCCTTGGATCGGAGGCTGCAGCACAATGGAGATCATAACCACCTCAAATCTACACACGAGATGGAGAAATCAGATTTCCTTCTCCAGTCATTTTTGTGGGATTAGCTAAATCTTAGATCCACACTAACCCTTCACAAAGCTGCCAAGATTAGTAAGAATTTATTTTATTCACAGGGGGGTTTACGGTTTTCTTTCCAAAGGGATTATATCTCTGTCTATATATATATATATTTAGGGTGGCTTCAGTCACAGAGAAGCAAGGTTAGAAGGAGAAAAAGTGTGTGTGTGTGTGTGTATAAAATAAAAACTCGGCTGTGAGAATGAGTCACTTAAAATGTCAAGAGAAAGCAGTGATTCTGGATGGTTTCAGCAGTCCATTTTAAAAGCTATCTAAGCTGTCTTTTTCTCCTCGCAAGACCTCACTCCAGAGTTAGCACACGGAGAGCAAACCCCATTCAGCCTGAGCCACCGGCTCCCGTGGCTGCTGCTGCCGGCAGAGGATGTCCTCGGAGCCAGTGCCAGATGCTGATGACGGCAGGAGAGGCCTCAAGAAACCGTGTTCGTTCAGCATCGAGAACATCCTCTCCAGCCCGGCAGAGAAGAGCCCCCAGGTCCTGGTGCCGCTGTGCCTCCAGAGCATCTTGGACTGCACACCCAAAGGGCTTTGTGAGCTGGAGACCATACCGGCCAGCTCCCTGCAGGAGGAGGAAGAGGAGGAGGAGGAAGAGCTGGAAAGGGTAGGCTGCAACTGCTGCTGCTGTTCTCACACGAGCACCCCTTCCCTGCAGGACTCACCGAGTTGGCTGGGTGAGTGTTTGGGTTTGATTCACGGCACAGGGCTCGTGGAGGGGCTGCTGCCAGGGCTGGGTGGAGGGGAAAATATGGGTGCTGAGTGACAATATAGCATCTGGCTTGTCACCATGGTGGCCTTAGACCCCAGCTTCAGTGAGCTGAGCTCCAACCTCAGCATGGCTCTCAAGAGCAGGCACTTTTACCTGCAATGCTACCAGCGTAAAAGCAGCAGGTGCTATTTATTGCTGGATATTACTGGTTCAGTGTAAAACACTCGAGAGGATGATGCTTCTAGGGGTGGAAGTTCTCTGTGGAATGCGGGGCCCCATGGTCATGCTGCCCATGCTCAGAGATGTACCTTTGCTTCCCAACAACACCAGTCCTGGGGATCCTCTCTTGTCCTTCAAGAAAAAGAGGTTTTGGCTACATCTAGCAAAATTACCACATCTAGCAAACAAGCAAGCAAACGAATGAACAAACAAACAAAAATTAGAAAATCTTTGAAAATGCAGCTCAAGAGCATCCTGAAAGTTCAGCAATCTCATGTCAGGACTGAAACATAGCTCCTCGATGGGCTGTGAGTTTCCATCAGTTTTCTGGAGCTGGCCGTAGTACAAATGGTAAGTAAACAAGGAAAAACCAGCCAGTGCTCCCCACCTGCACACTTCTCCCAAAGTGATGCCCTTCTTTCACTTGCATGGTGACCACACAGCTCCTCACCCACGCCAGCTGGCTGGCTGCCTCCTTCCAAACACCGAGCAGGGATGCAACTCATGCCTGAACTGCCTTGAGCAAGATGGGTGTTTGAGCCCCCCACCCCTAACACTGCCGCTGTACCTCTCCCCTTGCAGATGCCCGGTTCCCCTGGCCCATGAGGCTCTTCCACTCGGCGGTCAGGGTCTGTAAGGGTCCCCAGGGGAACGCGAGCGAGCTGCAGACGTTCCACCAGATCCAGCGCCGGACACGCCGGCATCGCACCATATTCACCGAGGACCAGCTGCACGCCCTGGAGACGCTTTTCCATCAGAACCAGTACCCGGACGTCATCACCCGTGAGCACCTGGCAAACCGAATTCACTTGAAGGAGGAGAGGGTAGAGGTGAGATCCTGCCCCACAGTGAGGTGCTGTTTGCCCCCCTGAGAACACAGACCAGGGCATTGTGCTGGGGTTTTCGTGAGCCAGGGCCTCATTTTAAAAACGATTCTCGGGTGCTGAACAAACCACAGTTTAGGTTCGATAAGCAACGGAAGAGTGTAAAACAGTTCTGCTGGGCCGATTTGTTCTAGTGTTTGGTCCCATGAACTCCCACGCTCTGTCTCTCCTGGAATCACCTGCATAAACACACAGACATGCCCCATTCTGTTCATCCCTTGCACCCAAGTGTATAGTCCTGTTTCTGTGATTGTGTGACTTTGGAATTTGCCACGGAGAAGTTTCAGCTCCCCTGTGTCCCTGAGCAGGATCGCAGGGGAGGAACTGGCTAAATGTTGCATCAAACTTTTATATTGGGAAATGTATCACCCTAAAGCTTACGCTGTACAGTCCAGGAGTGTGCCTGCCTGCCCCCCTCCAAGTCACACATGAAATGCTGAAGTTCTTTTCTTGTTTTGAACTTCCTAGGTGTGGTTTAAAAATCGTCGGGCCAAGTGGCGGCATCAGAAGAGGGCATCTGCTTCAGCACTGATCCTTCAAGGCACCAAGAAGCCCTCTGAAGAGAGCTGTTAGTGGTTGCAGGCTGCATCTCATCAGATGAATGCCAAGAGCGTCCATGTCCCATAGCTGACAGGTTCCCTGGGGGGTAACTCGGGGGGCTTAATGAAGCAAAAGGGAAGCTCTGTGATTCCCAGAGGACAAGAACAAGTAAAAGCAGACATGGCACTTTCATGTCCCACTTTCTCTTCCAAACCTTAGTTCACATGGCGAATAACTCACCAGGCACGACCCTCAGGTGCTTAAGCAGAACCCCCTGCCCAAAGCTTGTGCGGGGCACAGAGCTGTGCCGGTGTTGGATGTGTGTGCGTCGAGAGACGGGGAGACTCCCCCCATTGCCGCTCTCTGTACAGGTGCCGTCTGTGCTCCCTCCCTCCCGCACCTCTGCCAGCACCCTGCAGTGTGTGCTCCCTCCCTCCCGCACCCCACCGACATCCCCGGGTGCTGTCGGGGTGAGGTCACGCGCAGGCTGTTCGCTGCTTAGCAAAGGAACCGGGATTTCCCCGCACGCACGGCCCGTGGCAGCGGCGCCCCGCCCGCCGTGCAGAGAGGGGCCGGCGCGGCGAGCGCTGCGCTGCGGGCAGCCCGTGCCGGTTCCCGGCCAGCGCCGGCGGCGTCCGTGCCCCGGGCGAGGCCCGCGAAGCAGCGAGATCAATGCACGCGTCCCGCCACCTCTGTCCCTGCCGCCAACGGCGGGGCCCCGGCCACTCCCGCTCCGAGCGGACCCATCGCCCGCCCGCCGCCCCCGAGCACCGCGGCGGTGGTGTCCGCTCCCCGGGGGTCTGAGGAGCCCTGAGGGCGGCTGAAGGCACGGCACCCAGCGCGTGCCAAAGGCCTCGCCCCGGCCCCGGCAGCGCCCAGCCCGCGAGGCCCCGGGACGAGATGGCGCCGCTGTCACGGAGCGGGACCGCGCGGGTCCTCCCGGCCGGCAGGGGGCGCGCTGACAGCCGCTCCGTGCGGCTCCGCGGGACGTGCCGGCTCCCTGTGGCGCGGCGGCGTGACGTCACGGCGCGTCGCTTTCGCGACGGCGGCTGAAGAGGGTCAGGGTGTCGCCGCCCGCCCGGGCTCCCGGTGCTATGGAGGCGGCAGCGGCGGCTCCTCCGGCGGCTCCTCCAGCGGCTCCTCCAGCGGCTCCTCCAGCGGCTCCTCCAGCGGCTCCAGCGGCCTCCTCCGGCGCCTTGGTGCCGGCTGCCGCCGTGGGCACCGCCCTGGCGACGGGGAAGGAGGCGACCTCGCCGGCCCTGAGGCGCTCGAAGAAGATCCTGGATGAGGAGGCCTACATCGAGGTAGGCCGGCGGGCCTGGGCCTCGGCCTGGGGACGGAGAAGTGGGGACAGAGCCCGACGGGCTGCGCCGGGCCCGGGAGGCCCCGCTCTCGTGGCATCTGGGCCCAGCGGCTCGCGGCTCGGGTCTGTCCAGCGTAACCCCGGGTCGGGCCTGTGCGGCAGACCCGAGCTGAGCCGGCGATCCGAGGTGTCCCAGCGCGGCCTTGCACTCCTGTCTCTGTTTGTAGAGTTTAGAGAACATCATTCAGCGAGACTTCTTCCCTGATGTGGAGAAGTTGCGAGCGCAGAAGGAATATCTGGAGGCTGAAGAGAACGGTGACTTAGAGAAAATGAGACAAATTGCTATCAAGTTTGGCTCCTCCTTGGGCAAATCATCGAGGGACACCCCTGCACCCTGTAAGAACTGGCTCACAGTGGCATAAGGGTTTTTTATATAATATGGCTGCTCTGGTTTATCAAACTTTGTGCAGACAGTGCTTACCTTAAAGATTCAAGATTGACATTGCATGGGAATTAATATACTAAATTGGGCAGTAGCCAGTATCTGATGGCTGTTGCTGAATTTCTCTTTGATGGTGTCTAATAGTTCCTTCTTGAGGTGACGTTTTAGAAAAAACAGCTATCAAGTATCTGTTCCTCACAGGCATCTTTCGCCAAGTTCCTGCTCCCTGGGGAATGTTATGAGCTCTAATAAGCAACACTGTACTATCAGAAACTCTAAACTATGCTTTGAATGTTTATTATAATTTTAGGGGTTCTTGTTACCTCCACAGATGTGTAAGAGTTTCATATACTGTGGACAGAAGTTGTGGGAAGCTCATGATTGTCAGAGGTTCACAGAGCAGGCATCCAGTGCCTGGTTGTATATTTGCTTTCACTTCAAGTTCAGGTGTCTTAACACTAAAGCTCAGTCCCCGGCTGAGCTCTTGCATTGGGGTTTAGGTAACTCAGCTTTCTTGTGACAAAGGGCGTGTGTCACCGAGTTGTTTCCCTTCCTCCCTTACAGCAGGTGCCGCCCCTGGCCTAGGTTAGGATTGTTATGCTGCCACTTGCTTCTGTTGGCAAAAGCTATGAATAGAGTGTCAAGGACTGTGGCTCTCTTGAGTTTTTCCCAGCAGAAGAAAAATAATGTCTTAGATGAAAATGAGATCTTGTTGGAACAAAATTGAATATTTTGGAGTATTTTCACAACTTTTATTTAATTTTTTGTTCTCTTGGTACGTTTTCTGTGACTTGTTTGGCACATGAGCCTTACTATGGTGGAAGATGCTCCAGCAAGTGTCCTGGTCTGTGCTCTAGTAACTGTGTGAACCTTCTGTCTGCCACAGATGTTACTCCAGCCACGTTTGAAACCCCAGAAGTGCATCCAGGTGGCCTTCCTCTGGGGAATAAATCCAAAGCTGGCATCAAAGCTGCAGAGGAAGGTAGGAGAATGGTGGTTTTCCAGATGAATTCAGCAGCATCAGGAAAATACTTTTGTGAGCTCTGTCTCCTGTAAAGTTTATAAATACCCCAGTATTTAGCAGATGTTAAATCGGTTTCCTTTGACCTTCTAGTAGGTGAAAATGATGACTCTGAAGTTGAGCTTGATGTAAGGTGTTACATCATGTGTGTGAATTGTCAATTATGGGTCTCTTTATGGCTGTGGAAATCCTCAACTCAGTTGATGCCTTTGAAGGTGGTAAATTTTCCTATGTCACCTGAAGTTAATTCTGTAAGGAAGCAAAGATTGTAGGGGCAGAGCTATTCATATAGTATGTTAGAAATATCTGCTAGCAGCTGGCTGCTTGTGCATTTTCCCTTTAGCACAAATAGCTATAAGCACCATAAAAGGTTTTATGTTAAAGTTGTTTTCCAAAAGATAATTTATTATTGTACTCCTCTGTGTGTATATATTTCTTTCCACCAAGCTTCGTGTTCATTATTAGCAGGTCCATAGAAAGCTCACTGGCAAAGGAATTAGCAGTTATATGTGGTGTTCTCATGGAAAGGGAGGATTTAACCTTTCTCAGACTTCTTCCCTCCTCTTGCTAGGAGAAGCAGATAAAGATGATAAAGATGCGCTTCCCGGTCTGGACAGCTTCTTGGCAAAACACACAAGTGAAGATAATGCTTCATTTGAGCAGATCATGGAAGTGGCCAAAGAGAAGGAGAAGGTCAAGCATGCTTGGCTGTACAGCGCAGAGGAGGAGTACGCCCAGGTAGGGAAATGACTCAGCTGTATCTCTGCTCTTCCACAGTGACACAGCAAGGAAACACCTTTTTACTGTATTTCTTGTTTGATTATATATTATCTAACCTGTTTCTGAATCCTGCTGTAAATACAGAGGAGAATTCATTGGCTCTGAGCATGAGACTGCTGAATTACTCGTATTATTGAGTAAGAACAGAAAGGTCTGGATTTGGAATAGTAGGCGCACGAGGTGATCACATCTGAGTCTAAGCTAAGCCTGAGTTTCCTGGGTCCTGACATACCTCCTTGCTTCCGTTTGCAGTCCTGTTTTTTTCCCCACTGGTAACATGAGAGCAGTGTTAACACAATCACTGAGGATCTGTCTCTTCCTAAAGCTTTGAGGGGCTTAAGCATTGCAGTAAGTGAAGTGTTGCTGTTCTTGGCAGTCTCTTCCATAAACAGCAATATCAAGGAGAGCCGCTGAGAGCAGTTCCTGTTTGTCCATCAGCCCTTTATTACTGGCAGTTAGATTGTCTGTCTTGTTTCAGTTTTCTGCTTCCATTATTGGTAATAATCCATCCATCTGCTGAAGTCAAGTACTGCACACAGTATGGCTGATGGTGCTGGTCTTTCTCCACTAGCGTTGTGGGAGGTTCAGGAGCTGTTCTGGGGCTGCCATGTCAATCTTTCTCCATCAGCAGCGGGCAGCTGGCACTGTTGCCAGATGTGTCAGTGATGGATGTGAGCTGCCATGCCTTTTAGGGAAGTGTGGCACTGACACATAAGCGTTTACTGCTGTTGTTGGGAGTGAGTGTTATGTTTTTATCCTAGCTAATATAAACCCTCTGAGTCTGGTACAATAAAAATGCCTTCTGTGGCTCCTTGTGCTGCTGCTTTGCTCAAATGCTTTCATCCAGAGTTCAAAGGCAGGCAGCAAGAGAACATTCCCAAAGCACAGGAGTTGTTTCAGGTCAAGGTGAAGTTGCCCGAGAGAGAGTGCTTCTGCCATGGCAGATGCGGAGCGTGCTGGGGCTCACAGCCAAGCTCGTGACTGAGCTCTCCAAGTTGTGTCTGCCAGATTAAAAGATTGCAGGAATCTCTTTCAGATGATTTTTTCTTTTTGGTCTTTTACTTTTTTTTTTTTTTTCTTCTCCCCCCATCACCCTTTCAGCGGCGAAATGAGAACCTGGCGCTTCCTCCAGCAGAGCAGCAAGCTCTGGAAAATGTGAAAGCAGGACTGGAGACCTGGGAGTACACAGCTCGGAACACCCTGATGTATTACCCGACAGGTGAGGCGCGCGGCTGTCGCAGGAGAGCCACCGGTTCTGGGCGGGCTGACTCCAAACAGTGCTTAGGGCACTGCCGGAGGTGACTGGTGAACAGCTCTTACTCTCTTACTGGCAATACTGCACTTTGTCTTCTGTGAAGCTCAGATATGTAAAGCTGTTTTAATAAGTCTTTATTTTTCCACTTTTTTTTCTTGGCCCTTGACCTTCTCTTTGCCTTTCTTGCTCCTTTGCCTCTTGATTGCAGTGTTTCATCATGTTGGATTTGTTATTGGGAAGCTCATTATTCCTATTATAGGAACACTTGTTTTTAGGAGCCAAAGCTCTTTCCAGTTTAGTGTGTCTTATTTATTAGCATATTCTTGACATCTTTATTCATTCTTTGCTTCTGCTCAAAGAGTGCTCCTTGGGCTTGTTGGTCCTTTGGTTGCTAAAGAAAACTACATCATTTTGTGAGCACAGTTTTTTCCTTTTGGCTATAAATGTACAATTGATAATTTCTGCAAACCAGTGAAGTAGAGAAAAAAAAGAAGGATTTTTGACTTTTCTTAAAAATAAAATACATCTGATCTGAATTTATAGATTTCAGGTGTTACAAAGCATATATCTAGTGCAACTTTTGGTTTATATTGCTGGAGACACAGTGCAATTGTTAATGAATTTTGTGTTGTGTAGGAATGTCTGTCAGGTGTCATGTTGGTCAGGAGCTTTGGAGCACACTGCTTGCCCAGTGTTACCCAAACCCTTTCTTAAAAGATGTTTTGCTGTTTCAGGTGTACCTGATGAGGAAGACACATTTAAAAAGCCCAGGGAAGTTGTCCATCGAAACACCCGTTTTATGAGGGACCCTTTTAGCCAGGCTGTGAGCAAATCACAGCTCCAGCAAGCTGCAGCCCTCAATGCTCAGGTTGGATAATTTTACTACTTCTGACTAAAACCTTGTTAGATTCCTTGTTCATCAACCAGAAGAACTGTGTGTGTGCTAGATACAGCTGACTCACACCCTTCTCCTTGTGAATGGCATTGTCTTTTTTATTTCAGTACAAACAGGGCAAAGTGGGACCAGATGGGAAAGAACTGATACCCCAAGAATCTCCAAAAGTGAATGGATACGGATTTGTAGCTACCCCCTCTCCAGCCCCTGGTAAGAAAGTTTTCTTATTTTTTTCTGATGTAAGAGGACTGCTACTGCACGTACTCAACCCTGGGGTATCATTGTTAGTTTAGCCAAGGAGGTAAACCCTTCTATCTGTGTATGTCTCGTGAGGTGGTGACTCTCTTGTGTACCATGGGTGCCAGCTCGATGCGGTGCTTAAATCCTAGTGCAATACTCTGGCAATGGGAGTCATGCTGCACCCGAGAGGCTCCGAGCAACCTGCTGTGCCCTTGCTTAGGAATCATCTAAAGGGTGGAGAGCCTTTCTGGGCAACTGCGGTGCCGTGGCTGCTTGTTTTATCCCTGGAGAATGCTCCTCCAGAGCTTAAAGAAAAGAATACAGATGTTTCACAAACAGTAACTTCCCAATGAGTTCAGGTGCTCATTTTTCAAAATGAGGAGCATTTCACATCAGTGTGTCTGTGCCGAGTGATGGTTCAGCCTGGCTCATAGGGATGTGGCATATCTCACTTCCATCAGGTCTAACCTACTGTTTTCCTCCAAGTCTACCAGTTTCTAGGTTCTTCCTCTGTATAAATACACTTGTGTATTATAGATTCCTTTTGTTCAGATGTATTAGCTGCAGGATGCTTTCAGTTAAAACAGACTGATGATTTTTCTTCCAGTTGAAATGTGGTATCTGAATTTTTAGCTGTTCTTCGCCAGCCAGTATGTCTTTTGTTGTTACGCTAAAAGCTGAACATATTGAGGCTTTTCCTCCAGAAAGCCTCTAGGTGGCATTTGGAGCTAGCCTCCTTTCTCCTCTAGAAATGATTTTTCCAAACCCTGGACAGCAGGATTTTCTAGCCAGTGACTTAACCATACTCTTGGAATCTAGTCTGCAGCTGTAGCTGTTAGACAAGGTGCAGTCACTGTTTGACACAGGTTAGACTCAAGAAGAGCTGAGGATACCTTTGGCTACTACATGTATCTTAAGTCCTCTTCCTATTTCCCTCCTTTTAAATAGTTCCCTGTGTTGAAGGATTTATCATACAACAGCAGAGGGGAAGACTAGGACCATAGAGTTAAAAAATGGAAGTCTCACTAAGCAAAAGCTCACCAAATGGAAAAATAGACACATGGAATGGACAATGCTTGGGTGTTGTAACCTAGAGGATGACACAGGCACTGGCAGTCCTGTCAATTTAAGATCATTCCCATTTCAATGGGAACTACATGTTACTCTTCAAGCGTTGGCTGTGAATTCCTCTGCAGTGGAGGGGCTCCTTTGTGTGTTGATGAGTTTGCTGCAGCTCTTCATTTGCTTCTCTGGATTTATTTTTTTTTTGTGGTGAACGAACAGTCAAACATCTTGCATGAGCATGACTTAAAATTTGTTTTTAGGTGTGAATGAATCTCCTTTCATGACATGGGGTGAAATTGAAAGCACCCCTTTGCGTCTAGAAGGGTCAGAAACCCCGTATGTGGACAGGACACCTGGACCAGCCTTCAAGGTATTTCATGTCAGGAGTCAGCATGCCATCCTTTTGGGGGAGGGAAGGACTAAGAAGGGAAAGGCAAGTCAGTAATGAACAGATTAACATTGTTGTGAGAGTGTGACACATCTCTGGGCTGTGTTCCCAGTCCTTGAGACTAATAATCTGGGTTCTGCTCAGAGGGTGGAGGTGGACGTGGCTCTACATGAAAGCTACTTTGATGGAGATACCTGAGGTGAAACACACACTGTTGGCAGGACAGTGAGGCTCAGTGTTTGATGATGGGCCCAGACAGAGGCTTTCGGAGGAAGCTGAAGAGACACCTGATTTCTCTGATTTTAATGTATGAGTAGGTAGAAGTTGTAGGATTTCCTTCTGTCTTCATCTTCTGGCTGTCACTGCCTGAAGCAAGTGTATCAAGAGTAGAAAAGGTGCTCTGTCTTTGCTAATGGCACCTGACCCTGCCTGCCCCCGTCTCCTGCTGGTGTCATTGAAGGTGAGCCGTCTGAGACTCTTAGGTGAAGAAAGGTGCAATTTTCTGTATGTGCCCCTGTTTTGTCAGGCTCCGAATCCCTTGACTGGTTCTCCTGCTGTTTAGCAATGTCTGTGTTTGCCCGAGAGCTGGCTGGATACAGGCCAGGCTGGGCAGGACACAGGTGACATTGTTTGTCTAGGAGAGACAGCAGGAGGAAATGCCAGAGGTAATGGCTGCTTCCTTGACTGAACTGGTTTTACCATTTTTGTTACTTGCTAAGGCAGGTTGAAGGTCTCAGTGCCCTCTCTGGCTTTTATATAGCAGCAGGCAGCTGTGGGCTGACCCCACTTCTCCCCAGTTTAGATCCCTGTAGGATGGAATTGAACAGTAAAGCTGCTTTGACTCATTTATGTGTCGCTTCTGAGTGCTTTGGCAAGTGAACTGCCTGATGCATTTATAGATCCTGGAGCCTGGGCGCCGTGAGAGGTTAGGACTCAAGATGGCCAATGAAGTGGCAGCTAAAAACCGAGCAAAGAAGCAGGAGGCTCTTCGAAAAGTGACAGAAAACTTGGCCAGGTGAGACTTCTGTTCTGACCGCAGATCTGGGAATGGGTGTTTTCTGATGAAACTGAAATCAACATCTGGAGAAAGGGAGGAATGATAGAGTACTGGAAGCAGGAAGAAGTATGGTCATACTAAAAGTTTTTAGAAATTACAGAAGTTAATTCCTGAGGGAAGGTGGCTGGTGGTTGTCCCTGATACGCCCTCATATCAGCATTACTGTTCTGCCTCACAGCCACCCAGCAGTGCACATGCATTGGTGTCCTGCCTCATTGCAAAGAGGAGACATGACAAGGCTTGCTTGGCTGGGTCACGTGAAGGACGGAACAGGCTCGAAGGAAAGGGCAGGCAGTGCCACTCAGGTTTGGGAGGGATGAGAAGGTTTCTCTGTCACTTCTCTAGAGACAGGCTGTGTTTACCTGCAGGCAGAATGACGTCTGCAGCCAGTGGGTCTGGTCTGTGGGGGAGTGGACACTGAGCTCACCTGTGGAAGCATTGATGCTCTTCCTGATAAACAGCAGATTTTTACTGCAAAATCTTATAAAACTGTTTATTCTATTCCAGCCTCACTCCCAAAGGACTAAGCCCAGCAATGTCACCAGCCTTGCAAAGGCTAGTAAACAGGACTGCAAGTAAATATACCGACAAAGCCCTGCGAGCCAGCTATACTCCTTCCCCAGCCCACACGGGAACTCCTGGTTACAAGACCCCAGCAAGTGGGCCTCGTACACCCACAAGCACCCCACAGGCTAGGACAGTATCTCAGACACCGGTATCTCAGGATACTACATCCATCACAGACAATTTACTGCAGCTTCCTAAAAGAAGGAAGGCATCTGATTTCTGAATATTCCGGTCACCAGCAAAGTGATAGTGAACTGGCTGTGCTCAGCTGTCTGCAGACTAGATGTTGGAAGACATCTGCTGTAAGGGCTGTCCAGATTCTGCTGCCAGAATGGAAGCCATCAGATACAAGATCTGGGACCAGCACTGCTCTAGACTCTATAGCTAAAGTAGCCAGCAAAGTGCTTTTTGGAAGCAGAGTATCTCCTGCTGTGGTGTAACCTCCCTTTGAACTGCATGGGTGGGATGTGCAGGGCTGCTGTGGCAAAAGGATGCTTCCTGCAGTGGCAGAGGAGATTCTGGATTCTCGGTAAAAATGGAGATAATTTTTAGATCTATTTCTTTTTAAGATGGCCATGCATTTAAATACACTTCTGTACAGATATGTCTATTTATAAAATGTGGTGAACTGTCCTAAAAGGTTGAACTAGACTTTCTTCCAGTGTGTCAAACTTCTTTGGTTTTGTACTTTGCAGAAGAGGGGATACTCCCCTGTATACATTGAGATACCACACAGAATTTCAAAGGGCTTCTCTTTAATTTAAGTGGAGTTTAAACTGATGCTGTTGAACGTGCTGTGGGCCTGCCGAGAGAGTCGATACATTATGAAAACTGTGTGTGTACAGTTTCAGACATCCCTTCACATTGCCTCATAACCTTCCCCCTTACTGCATCCGAACAGCAGTGTTGATACACCTGTGAGTTCTGCAGCTGATGTTGTCAGGAACTTGAGAAATGGGAGCCTAAGAGCTGTTAAATGCCAGCGACACTGAAAGAAACTTTCCAATGTGTTTTGACAGTAACTGTTCATCCCCACAAACCGTATCAGGGACAGGTATTTTGAGAAGAATAGTGTTAGCCATTCATTCACCTCAGCAGATCTACTCTGCCTTCTGTTGCTGTACTTTGTAAAGCAAAAACTGAGGACTGTTGCTGAAAGGGTCCAAAGAGGCTGAAGTTGAGAACCAGCAGTTCACAAGTTAGACCAGCTGCTTTATGATACTTTTAAAACCAGCCACCCTTAAGAGGATCCGGTTTCCTTCTTCTCTCCTTCCTCTTTTGCAGAATGGGATTTGGCTTGCTGCATGTGCTCAGGCTTTTCTTCTTGCAGGTTTTGGGAACACTCACCCTTTTCTGCAGCTGGCAGAGGGGAAGTGATTGTGGATTTTGGAGTCTGCAACCACGAGTGTTTCAAAACTTCATCTATGCACAACCTCTGAGACACATTGGGATGGAGCAAGTGGGAAATGAGGTCCTTGAACTGTTCAGTCAGGTACTTTGAGTTGGGGAAGGGAATCCTGTGTTTTTTCTGAAGGTAGATCATTTTCTTTACATTGGAATCGTCAAATGGCATGAAAGCACAGACCATTGTATACAAGATGACACCCAGGCTCCATATGTCAGAAATCCTAGGGTCATAAGGAATGCCCTCTAGCACTTCAGGGGCTGCATAGGCAGCAGACCCACAGAAGGTTTCGCTGAGAATAATTCTTCCATTTTCATCCTGAGACAAGGATTTGGAAAAACCAAAGTCTGTCAGCTTGACGTTGAGGTCTTCACTGAGAAGGATGTTCTCACATTTCAGGTCCCTGTGAGCCAAGTCCAAGTCGTGGCAATACTTGATGGCAGAAGCTAACTGCTGAAACTTGATGCAAGCAATGTCCTCTTGCATAGCTCCTGTCAGGTTGATGTAGTTCAGGAGGTCTCCCTTTTCCCCCAGCTCCATCACAATGTACATTTTCCCAGCTACTGTCTCAAAAATCTCATAGGTTTTGATGATTGAAGGGTGATGCAAACGTTTCAAAGCCTCTATTTCCCTGGGGAGAAATCTTTCCAGGAAGTCCCGAGCAGTTCTCCTCTTGTTGATGATCTTGATGGCAATGTTGCATTTCAGCCGGTGACAGTAGGCAGATTTCACTTTGCCGTAAGAGCCTTCTCCTAGTGTGTTGTTCAGGATATAGCCCCTCTTTGCAAGCACCACAGCATCATCCATGGTGGGAGAGCTGGGGGGAGCTGCATGAGTTGGTGTCCATCATGCGTGGTGGCAGGTGCCATGCCCATGCACCATGGTGGCTGCTCAGGGTGCCTGTGCAGTGGGTGGGCACCCCAGCACTGGCTGCTGTGTGATGTCACAGGCACCCACCCCTGCACAGGGCACTTGGAAGGACCTTTCAGTCCTTTTATAAAGGCACTGAATGGTATCATCCTGGGCAAAACGTAACAAGTCTCTGAGAGCCATCGGTTGTGCTCTGCCTTCTTCATAAAATCATCTTTATATTTAGATTAGGGTGGAAGTAGCTTAAATATTTTTCTTTCCTAAACGTGCCAAAGTCTTTATATTTATTCATGTGTTAAGTGAAATTTTGTCTGTTGTCCTTTTGTATGTGTCAGATGATCTTTCCAGCTCCACTTGGGCTTGCTCCTGGCATAAGGTGGCCTCACTCCTGATCAGCCAGCTTTCCTCAGAAGGGCTGGGGTGCTGCTTTTCTTGTCTTCACTGAAGCTATGTTCAGGAACCGTTTGGGGTTTTTTTGTTCTTTGGTTATTTTTGTTTGTTTGGGTTTGTTTTGTTTGGGGGGGGGGGGTGTTTGTTTGTTTTTCTCCCCATGGGCTTGTTAGGGGAAAAAGGTGGCTTCTCTTAAGTTCATTTCATTTTTTGTAGCTCTGGTGTCTGGCTGCTTTTGTGGGCTTTGCAGCTGACTTTTCTTAAACCCTTACTCAGGGAGAGTTATGCTTTGACTTCCAGCTTCTGGTGATCACACCACCACCTCCTTCAGAAGGTCTCTGAGGTTACTGTTTTGCATGTAGATTGCTTCACTGTAATCAGCATCTGGGGCTTTTTGCTTTGCTTTATTGGCTTTTTTAAAGTTTTGGCTTTTTTAAATTATTTTTTTTTACAGCTGCTGTGTGTGTGACTCCTAAGACTTGGTGGTGTGGATGATTGCAACACAGGGGCTAAGGACAATCCTTCTTCGCCCACTAGTGTGGGTGACAGTGTTGTACTGAAGAATGGAAGTGGTACTTCTGACAGCCACACTGGGGCCTTTGGTTGTTTATTTCCTCCCATTCTTTGAAACTTTTGGCTAATTCTTATAATTAGACAAAAAAATGAAGAGCAGTTTTAGCCATACATAGCTGTGGTTGCTCCAGTATGCCCTGACTGTTGAGTGTGGGGTGAGCACTTGCTCAGAGCAATCCAGCCTGGAGAAGCACTGAGCACGGTTCAGCAGGAAGCAGGCGTAGCCAGGTGTGTACACTCGCACCACGCCTGAGTACAAGGCAGCCTCTGTCACACTTGGCCTTTGCTGTATTTGGGTGATATTTTACCGCGGGAACATCCGTGGAAAACCTTACACAGCTCCTTGGGCCGTGCCTGCAGCCTTCTGTGAGGTTTGGGCTGTTTGCTGCTCTGTTTGTCTTGGTGGAGAGCTTCCTCCTGCACAGTTTCCACTGCCGCTTCCAAAACTTGTGTCCCCAAGTGTGGAAATAACTCTTTCAGGGGACTTGATTTTTGTAGTGCACTTTGTAAAAGTCAGTTGATGGATGTGGCACTGCCAGGAATGGTGACTGCAAGAAACTGGTGAGTTTGGGGGGGTTTAATTCGCAAATAACTGAAAGCTAAGTTTTTTCTTTAAAGAAAAAATTCTCTTAGGTACTCATGAATAAATGTAAAGGGAATCCATGTACTAATATTTCTGTGTTTCAGAGATGATCTATTAAGAACTTCGTTGTTATTTAGCCAGTTCAGTCCTTAGGTAATTAAAACCCCTAATTTTTTTGTTCATAGTGATCACACAATCTGCTTATCTCCATGAAATGTAGGATGCCTGTATTAGGGTACACAGGGCAGATGGTCAGGCCCTGGCCTACAGTTTGGATCACTGAATAGACCAGGAGCAAGAAGTAGATGTGACATGAGATGGCCAGATGCAGCAGATAACAGGTAGCTGCTGGACCACTACAGAGAGCAGCGGGGGAAATGGCTGAGCTTCTCAGGTGGTTGAGGAGGAGCATGGGGCATGGAACCTGTGAGGTGGAGGTGACCAGTGAGAGCTATCGGAAACACCAAATTTCGCTACAGATGTAGTACGACTGGACCCACCAGGGAAAAGTAATTGGAGGAGGGTTATTTTGGGAGGAGATGAGGGTTAGAGAAAGGGAGGGATTAGAGAAGAACAAGCATGAGAACATGGAGAGAAGTTGGGATATGAGCTGGCTGTGTGGAGGCAGTCTGTGATCAGCCTCTGTGTCTCGAGCCTGGTGATGATCTCCTCCATCTCCTTGTTAGATGATTCCTACCCATTCGCTGCACGTAGGAGCTCTCTCCTGGGTAGGAGATGCACATAAAGGCTGGGCAGCATTTGAGGGCCTGTGGCTGGGGAGTACACGTGGCTCAGAAGTGGAATGGGGCACGTTTCCTTCATGGCATTTCAAACTGGTTGTGCCCATACCAATATGTAACTGGAATAACAGAGAGGGGAATATGATATCTGAGAATAATTAGTTCCATGTTGTGCAATTCATGCTTAAAAGCAGATTGCATTAAATAGCCTGTGGGATGGTGTTGGTTTTGTGTTCGCCTTCAAGTGAATTAACCTAGACAGCCCTACTAAAATCACAGTCTCATTTCTGCCAGACTGAAGGGCTTTCACGTGTTTGCTGGGAATGTAATTTCTTTCCAGTGAAATGCTATAAAACCATCTCTTGAAGGGAATGTAGTGCTCTTCAGATGGGCTATTCCTGTAACGCCTGCAGTAATGTCTGGTCTCTGCTGCTTGCTGCAGTTCAGCCCCACTATCTTTAGTTAGGGCATTGGTAAACTCTTTGTTGCCAGATAGTTTTGCTGCTGTAGCACTAGCAGATAATATGCCTTACAGGACTAGAAACAGTGTGAAAAAACATCATAGTCCTTGATGACTTGCAATATTTATTTTTTTTCCCATTTTTCAGAGGATTATTTTTCTTTTGCTTTTCCTGTGTGCAAGGCCCAAGCACGCTTCCTTCCTCAGCCAAATTAGCACCTGCAGCTCTCCTAATGCCACAGAAGTGGTTGGTGGTGAGCAGCGGTGGCAGCAGGGCTGGCTACAGTGGCTTACTGGCTGCTTGCAAGAAATCGTGGGAGCCCTGGTGGACTTGGGGCCGTGTGGTGAGACATGGAGCTGAAACATCATCACGTGTGAGTCTGTGGGTGCTTGCATGTGCAGCCCGGGGCTCGGCTCCTTGCTCCATGCAGGAAAGAAGATGAGGGACCACAAGAGATTCTTGTTCTTCCAAGTGAACAGGAGTTGGTTTGGGGGAGCAGCAAGATGTTATTCTTAGAGAGAAACTTGCGAGAACCATTAGTGAAGAGCCAGTGAGGACAAGGGCAGAGTTGTAACCCAGAAGGAGAAGGCAGGCTCAGGTGCTTTAAAGAAGCAGAATACCGGTTATGTCAGAGGTGACTGTTGCTCTCTTCTTTGTGGGGCACAGGTAAGAAAAAGCCAAACGGCAGAGGAGCAGCAACACAGGGTTTGGTGAGGCCTGTAAGTGAGAAGAGAGATTCTCACAATCACCCCATGCCATGCTTTGATCAAACAGCCAGATCAGAGTGACCAAGGAGTGCTGGGGGCACTGCCTTGGGGCAGGAGGCTGCACTCCAGCTTAACTTTGCTGAGTCCCTGTGGCCTACATGAGCTGTGCCTTGCAGCAGGGAGCTGGGTCTGCAACGGGACTTCCCAAAGGCACAGGTCCAAACTGGTTTCCTCTGCACTTCACCTTCAGGGCCGAGAGCATTTCCCTGGGGCTACTTCTGCTGTGGTGCAGGGGCCACAGCTTTGCATCCTCCTAAAAGCAGGTTCCTGTAAGGGCTGGGGCTGTGAACTGCTTTCTACTTCTCTCATTATTTAACTCAGTAGGGAAGCTGTGGTTGGAGATGATTTTTTTGTTTTGGAGGACTGGTCTGTTTCTCTGAAAAAGATAAAGGAAATGGATCCACTTGCTCAGGGGAGTAGGAAATGGAGCAATTCCCACTTCCTCATATTTGCATTTGTTGCCTCAATCCCAGCTCGGTGCTGCCCCACAGCACACAGCTGCAAACCCCAGCTCAGAGTCAGGCCGGGGTAAGAGCCGGGTTTGGCTGTGTTCCCAGTGAGAACCTTCCCTCTGCACTCCTGGGCACAGCAGCTTTTCTCTGCTGCTTTTTGGGCACAAACGATCGGCACTTGGTTAGAGAAACACTCATTCCCAGTAAGTAACTGGGAGTGGCTGGGATGTGCCAGCTCCCACACACCCTGGGCAGAGGTGCTGAGGGTGTTTTCAGTGGCACGCTCCATCCTCGCTGCTCCTGCCCAGAGCATCAGGCTGTCCCCAGAACATCAGGCTGTCCCCAGCGCGGTCCCTGGTGCCCTGGCCTCCTGCCTGAGCCTCGGGGCCGGTGCAGCCGCACAGGGCGGCTCTGCCTCACACCTGCCTGGGCATTGGCAATCCCATAATGTCCCTACCAGCCTTACTGGGGGAAAGGGGTGCCACTTTACCCTTCATCTTTGGGCTGCTGCGTGGCTGGGCCGTTTATTGCCTGTTTGTCCAAGGGCTGTGCGGGTCTCGGTGCCCGCCTGGCACTGGGCTCCAGAGCTGCCTCTGCTCAGGGCTGGGGGCAGCTGCAGCGTGGGGAAACAAGGTCTGCCTTGCCCTGGGACAAAAGCCAGGGACAAGCAGTCTGTGTCCCACTCTCACAGTGGAGGCATTGCAGGGCATTTATTTATACACTGTCGCGTGTGGTGTAATGCCCAGGCCGTGGATGTTGTGGGCTCAGGGTGGATAAGGAATGTCCTGGACCAGTCTGGGGACAGCATGTGTGGCTGGGCTGCAGGAAGCCAGGCTGAGAACAGCATCCCCCCACAGCATCCCTTGGGAGAAGCAGAGCTGGGGAGTTTGACGCTTGTGCCTTTGTGCTGGAGGATGTTGTCACGCTTCAGGTCCCCACGGACTCACAGATCATGACAGTATTTGGCAGCACAAGAACTGGCAAAATAGGTTTTGGCCTAAATCTTCAGGCAGCCTCCCGCTGCCTGTGACGCACTCGGCAAGTCCCCGAGCGCCCGTCCCCATCACACAGCCCTCCCGGGGCCCTGCAGGGCTCACAGCTCCAGGCTGTGGAGCCAAGGCTCGCGCTCGCTGCTGCCCCAGCTCCGGCTGCCAATTTCCACTGCCACGTTAAACTTCACGTTTAGGTTTGGAAAAAGTATCTCCCCACTGCTGCTGACCTGAGCACGGCAACAGGTCCTGTGGTGGGGCCAGAGGGGGTGATGGCCCCAGAAACCCTGCAGAAGCTGCTCCCCCATCCCCTGGTCAGTGGCCAGCACTTGGCCTGGGCAGTGGCTGCAGTGAAGCAGGAGCAGTGTGAGTGCAGAAGTAGCTGTGGATCCGTCAGGAATACCCCTGAGGGAGGTTTGCTGCTGGATATAGCAAGTAATTGGTATTAACAGGGAAGTGTGTTAAGACTGGGTCAAAACAGCCCTTATTGAAATGTCACCGTTTGATTTCAAAACTTCACATTGTACAACGGTGTTTTCCACTTACATGCTAAACATAAAAAAAAGGTAAAACTCCCCAGGTTTTGGCTTTGACTCTGAATGGGGTTTTACTGAAAAGCTGGAATTGCCTGCAGGGGAAGGCAATTCAGAGGGAATTCCAGCTGAATTTGGGAAGAGGGTGTTGAAGGTAAAACTGCCTGTTGATCCCAAATGCCACCTGTGCCAATCCCCAGCACCAGGAGAATTGTGGTGCCAGGGCCAGTGTCTCCTGCCCAGGCTGGGCTCCCTGGCAGGGACAGCCCTCGCCCTGCCCGGCCTGATGGGCAGCAACACCCAGGGTCAAATTCCTGAAGGCACCTGTCATTTGCAGGGCAATTAGCAGTGATCTGAGCTGCACAATTACTTTTCTTTATGCATTTCCTCTCTGTCTGTGGGCCTGGAAAATGGGAATGCAGCATTTCCAGGAGGTGTGGAAACACTGTCTGGCTCCAGCACTGCTTGTGTGCTGGGAACCATCACGTCAGGGCCCTGGCTGCAGTCGTGTCCCAGTGCTGTGTGCTCCTTGGCAGGGACATCCCTGCAGCCGTGGGAAAACGGGGACCTTTTCACCCTGCATTGGGCAGGTGGGAGCAGGTTAATGGCAGGCAAATGATGGTCAGTCTTCTGGAGAAGGCTGGTTGAGGCTGTTATGGAGGGGATGAGGAAAGGCCACCCCAGCTGGGGACAGGGAAAGGCTGGGTGGCCAGAGAGGACTAGTGGGGGCCATCCATAGCTGGGGAGGGACTCTTTCCAAGCGCATGTAGTGCTAGGATGAGGGGCAATGTTTTGGCAATGGTAAATTTAGATGGGACATTAGGAAGAAGGTTTTTACTATGAGGATGGTGGAACACTGGAACAGGTTGCCCAGGGAGGTGCTGGAGGCCCCATCCCTGGAGACATTCAAGGTCAGGCTTGATGGGGCTCTGAGCAACCTGCTCTAGTTAGAGATGTCCCTGCGCGCTGCAGGGGGGGTGGACTAGATGACTTTTAAAGGTCCCTTCCAACCCAGAGCATTCCATTTTATTCTATGGTTCTGTCCTGGGGGGACAGAGGGAATTGGTCAGGGCCATCCTGAGGGGGTGGAGGGACTGGGACTGCCACCCTGGTGAGGACCTAGTGGACTGGTGGAGGCCGTCCCGGGGGGGATGGCGGTGGCCATCCCGGGGGACCGGTGGAGCTGTTCCGGTGGGTACAGAGGGCATCGGTGGAGGCCGTGCCGGGGGTACAGCGGTGGCCGGCGATAGCCGCTCGGGGGGGATGGGGGGGACGGAGGGGCCCGGGCGAGGCCATGCTGGAGCGGGCAGAGGGACCAGCGGAGGCCGCCACGAGGGGCGGGAGCCGCCGGGGAACGGGCACGTCCCGCGCGCCGCCACCCCGCCCGCTGCCGGCGCCCTTCGCTTCCCCGCGCTCGGCCCCGCCCGTGCCCGTAGCTGGGCGGGGCGTCTGCGGAGACGCGCGCTCGGCCCCGCCCCCTGGCCGCCGATTGGTCGGGCGGCGCGCAGCGGGGAGGGGGGCGTGGCGCGCGGGGGGAAGGCGGCGGGGAGGCGCGGCCGCCATCTTGTGCGTCGCCGGAGCCAGGCGAGCGGCCCGCAGCGTGGCGCCGCCCGACCTCCGCGCAACTCCCGCCGCAGCCGCCGCCGCCGCAGCCAGGGCCGCTGGCTCCCGCCCGGGGGCGGCGGCGGACGCGGGAGGAGAAGAGCTCGGTGCGGACGGCGACCCCCCGCGGGCCCGGCGGCGGCCCCTCCTCCCGCCGCTCCTCGCGTCCCTCCCCGCGGGTTTGTGGCGCTGCGCCGGGGGAGGATGAACGGTGGATAAATGGTGCCCAAAGCGGACAGCGGCACCTTCCTCCTCCTCTTCCTCCTGGTGCTGAGCATCACCGAGCCGCTGCGGCCAGGTAGGGGCGGTGGCGCCGGCGGCGGGCCGGGGGGTGCCGCTCCTCCCTCCTCAGCCCTGCGGGCGGGTCCCGGGCCCGGAGCCGTGCGGGAGCGGGGGGCGCCGAGCTCCCCCGGGACGGGAGAGCTGAGCGGCGGCCCGGGGCGAGAGCCGCCGGCGGGTGCGGAGAGCGGCCGGGTCCGGCACCGGGGAGCGGAGGCCCCGGGGAGTCAGCGCCGGGCGGGCGCGGAGGGGCGCCGGTGACGATCCCCTCTCACCGGCTGTGGGACCCCGGGAGGAGTCCGGCTCTGGGGTCGCCGTGGCCCAAGGCCGGTCCCGGGCTCGGGGGTTGGTGAGGGTTCGGCCGGCCGCGTCTCTGCCGCTCCTTCGTACTTTTGAGACGGGACCTGAGTCGTGGGCTGAGACGTCGCTCCCCTGTGCCTGCCGGCTGGGTCCGGACAGGACTGTGCATCAGGGGTAAAAAAATTCGGTTTAAAGTTCGGAAGCTTGTGTAGAAAACTGCATAACCCCGCGGGTAATTAGCAGTGGAAATGTGGCAGCATGACTAAGTTTTCAGGTGCTTCTTACTTAGCCACTTTTACGTTGTGAGCCTTGAGTGCCAGCAAAACAAAAAACTCGCTTTCAAAATGCCAGTTGAGCATTCCAGAAAGCGGAAAAAAAACCCTGATGCAGCTCAGTTTGTCAGTCACCTTCCTAGTTCTGATTTTGCTTCTTTTAGGAAAATCATTTAGCAGTGGAGTTTGTGCAGGGGCTACTAGGCATGATGCTTTAGTGTTAAGGTTATTAACTTTGGAGAAATGGTTGGTGTTTGCTGGTAGAAAACGACAGGTTTTCTAGGTATGTCCCTCAGTTGGGGTTTCTTTTTGGGTGTTGAACTTGCTCGCAGCTTGGCAGAGCCCTCTATGTACCCGGGGCTGTTCTTGCCGAAGTGCAGCAGTAGCCCAACCGTGAGGCTGCCTGGAGTGGCTTTGCAGGTCTGAAGCTGCCCTCCCATAACACCGTGTGCCTGCCCCTGCGTGATACTCGCTCCTTTGTAAACAGGAGAGTAGGAATGATGGTGTGCTTTGAGATCCCCTTGTCCTTTCTCTTCAAAATAACTTTGATGACCCAGAGTAATAAAACATTAACAGTGTTAGTGAATTGTGTTTAAGCAAGTTCCCAGCACAGCTGGAGCACAATTGGGTCAGTGTAGGCAGCCTTACTGGAATAACTAACTTAGATGTTGAAACTGCTCTGTCTGTGCCTTGTTTTAGCTTGTTTTTTTGGCAGTGCAGTGTATATATGGGGTTTATGATATGCTCTTAAGTAGACAAAAAATAAATATATGGAGTTGCTAACCTAGTATTATTACAGCTAGAGGCTTTATGTGGGAGAAGATACTGTGTAAAGCTGATTTCAAGCAACGTCCTTTACAGCTGGCACTGAATGCTACAGACAGCTGAATTGCTGGTCTGAAAGGTTCAGCAGGGATTCAGAGCTGCCTGTGTACTGTTCTAGGTGGGTAGATTTGACCCAGAACTCTGTTAGTGTGGAGCACTGTAGTCTCCTAGAAATCAGAAAATTACATTTTCCCCGTTGTGACAGAACATTTGTTGCTCCACTTTGATATCAAATCTCTGTCAGCAGCTGATGCTTGATGGATGCAGATAAGTTGTTTCACTGCTGTTTGCTTCTTTAAGTCAAATGCATTTTTTCCACTGGTGCTCTGATGTATCTGCTTTAGAGATCTGTGGTGCTGTAGCCACACTGACAGAAGTACCCCCTCCTTGTGAGCAAACTCTGACTCCTACCCACTCAGGTTATACACCGCTGGCTTTGAAACCTGTAGAATTAGGATTCCTTTATGGCAACTCCATACGCATTCCTTGAATTTTGCTCAAACCATATTTATTCCTCACCCTAGTGTGAAGTAATTCTGCTGGCTGTAGCGTTGCAGGTAAAATTCCTTGCTGTATGAGGAATTTCTGAATTAGTTTTGGAAGACAGTCATCCATCCTGTTTACTTGGAGGCTCCGGGTGAGTGTGGTGGTTGAGCTGTCCATGGTGATGCCTCTGCTCGGGAGGGAGCCCATCACTTTAGGGGGGCCTCACATCTTTTTGCCAATGCCCTTTGATTTTTAGCTTGCTTCATTTAATATCTTGAATCTACTGTCTCAAATAGATCACTCGTTTATTAGATTAAGTAGCATGTGGGTTGATCCTGAAACAAAACGTGTAAATAGGGAAAATCTGGTTCCTGCAAGAACAGAGGTTGCACAGAACCAAATGTATCATTTTGATCAGTGATGAAGTCATCTACCTTGTCTTCTGGGGGGAGGTGCATGGGATTTCCTCAGAAAGAGAGGAGTATTTGGACTTAGAATTTATTTTCCTAGTGGTCTTTGGTTTTCTTTTTGTTTGTTTAAACCTGTGTATTGTAACAACTGTCTTACTGGTTTAGAAAGGATCCCTGCAGCTTGCTTAGCTTGAATCTGTACTTGGAGCTATCAGATGAGTGCTGCAGAGCGATGGGAGGTTTTATGTACTCTGAGATGAATGTGTAGTCCCTTCACAATTCAGTCCCGGCGAATCAGGCACCTCTTTGTACTTCCATGTTAATTTGACAGTAGCTTTGTATCCATGTTCTTGCTGTGCTCTTCAGATAAATAAAACCTTCTTTTAAGCCTCCTCAACTGTAGTATCTTTTTCAGGCAGTCTGAAAGGCAGTGATTTTACATGGACCTATTTTTTCTGCATCTTAGTGGATTAGGAGATAAATTAAAAATTACGCACAAACACACACAACACACACCCCCACCCCCCCCCTCCTCTCGTCCTCCTTTCTTCGACTTTGTTCACTCTTGCGGCCACATTACTCGA
>WTSP01000233.1:0-51495 GCA_025331215.1 Actenoides lindsayi | reverse complement strand
TGAACATACCCGCGTACGGCGGTTCGACGCGTCGCTCTGCCGCACTATTAAAAAAATACCCACAACCCCCCCCCCCCCCCCCCCCCCGGATTTTCTCTCTTGGTTACAGGAGTGTATTTTACACTAGAGTCCTCACTAACAGCATCAGGTGCATCCAACATACCGTGACATCAGCCCTGTCTGTAGAGTCTGGGGTTCCTGAAGGTACCTTGGATGGTTAGATTGTTCTGAGCCTATGGAGTTTTAATGATAAATTTGTGCCTTTGAGAGTATCCGCTTGGATTTATTTCTTTTTTTTTGTCCTGAGTGTTTCCTTTTTTCCCTGTCTGTTTTGACTATAAACTGCCTGTTCTGACCAGTTGCCTGTTTTATAATGTATTGTTGAAAGAGTTTGTCTTTTGTTTTTAAGTAGGGCATTTCTTCTTGAGTTGTGTTACTCATTCTGAGTTTGGAAGTAGCTAATGTGAATTGAAGCCGAATGTGTCGGACTTTTCCAACTGTGTGGATGTGCAGTGTAGGGCTAACAGTATTTCCTTTAAACACTTACTGAGTTGATTATATGTGGTGTTCAGACACTTGTTGTGGGGGATATTTACCACAGTAGGGTTTGAGTGAATATCTTTTCCGGGACAAACAAAACATCTGCTTCAGGTTATCTGACAGGCTGGCTGAGAGCTGTGGTCTTTATTTGAAGTAGTTCAGTGGTGTGTTAACTGAAGCACTGTAAGCTGTGCTGGTTCTGGCTGGGTTTAGACTGAGCTGCTGAACACTGCTGCATTTCTGTCGGTTGTCGAAAGAGCATCAGAGGTGTAAATTGTTATGAATTCAGCTTTACAGCACAGTTTGAGGATTTTTAAGCAGTTCCTGTTTCTGTTAACATCCCATTGCACAATCAAAACCCAAAGGTTTTGGTGTCTTTATATAACATTGGGAACTTAAACCGTCCGGAAGGATCAGGATGACATGTTTCTGAGTAGTATTGAGAGGATTAATTAAGATCATCATCGCTAACGACAATAACATGTTTTCATAATTCTCTAACAAGATACTGCTGCTTGCTAATGGAAAACACTTAAACATGGTCAGGCTTTATATTGGATTTTGTAATAGTGGTTTAGTACAGAGCCTTGTGAATGTAGGTCATCAGGCTTTCTTATTACAGCGTTTGCCAGGCAGCTAAAAGCCAATTGAGTTTGTGTTCTTACAGCTTTTTTTTTTTTTCCCCTCCACTTCAAAGCTAGCTAGAGGAAGTGATTTTATTACCTAAGTTCTGTTTTTTAGAATTCTGCACAACTTACCTAATCAGCAGTGCTTCGAAAGACTTGCTGCTGCGAGTAGTCTTCATTAAAAAGGCCCCCAACTTCAGGTTAAAGTTTGACCTGTTCCTACACTTTGGCACTTGGCGTGCAGGCAGCTGGGGTTATGCTTTCACCGGTGGGGTGTTGCTGTCTTGACACAATACACTGGACAGCTGTGTTTGAATTGCCAACTCTTTCCTGTCACTGAGTCAAAAGTCGTAGGTCTTAAATGCAGGGCAGAGCTCCTGGGAGCAGCAGTCTAAACAAGCCCCCGGTCAGCATTGATTCAAGGGGATCCCCTTGTCTGGGTCTGGCAGGTTAAATCGTAGCGCTTCATTCAGTTGGAGACCCAACTGTCTATCGGTCATAAAACGTGACCTGGGCCCCACGTTCCTCTGCCCTAAAGGGAGTTGGTCGGTAGGCAAACAGAAGCCTTTATTTTGCATTTTGTTCACTGTCTCTGCCTTAGTGAGAGCTGTGGTGAGTAACATTTATTCAGCTCCCTGGTGTTGCTAACTGCAGACCCTGTCTTTGAATTCAGAGTGAGGTCTGCTAGGTGTGAGGGGCAGAAAGGGGTTTATCACACATCTGCAGTTAGTTTTGCTGAAATAGGACTGACCTGTCTTCTAGTCTTATGTTCCCCTCTCATCCCCTTACTTCTTAATGTACTGGTTTTAGGTTGTTTTTTCCCTTCCTCATGTTACATATTAGTGTGCTCTTTTCCTGCTCTTCCCGTGCTCTGCTCTTTGCTCTTGGTATGAGCTGCAAAATGAGGCTGATGGATCTGAAAAGGCTTTCTTGCAGCTGGATCAGTGTAGCAGAGAGACAAGACAGAAGGTATCAGACCTTATTAGCAGGTCTGATACTTTAAGACTGGTAATTCCTGATGTTAATTATAAGGCAAAACTTCTGAGGTACGAGTGCATTTGCTGCAAGCTGTGACTACAAAGTGAAGGAGAAGAAAGGAGTTACTGGGCAGAGGGCTGTTTGCGTGTATTGCTCCGGTTCTGAGAAGTAATAGCCCAGAAAAGGAACCTGGGGGTGTGCAAACACACCACTTCCCTGTCCCCACTGTAGGTTTGGGAGTAGAGGAAGATGAAGCCAGAGCAGCAGAAGCGATGGAGAAGAGGGCACTGCTGCAGCCTCTCTCTGGAGTGGGAGGAGGCAGCTGCAGAAGTGTTGCTGCTTTCTCAGTAGTTGTGGAGAAAGGCACAGCTAGCTTGAAGAGAGAGGAGTCTTAGGTAGTAAGTATGAAAGATGTAAAATCCCCCAGTGAATGTTAGAAAACCAGCCAAGACTTCAGTGAATTATGCCATCCCCTGGAATTATCTTCGTTAGGGCTAGTTTTGATGTTGAATTGTAATGCAAGAGTAGTAACTACCTCTGCAGCCTCTCTTGGAGTAACGTTTGGGTCTCTGGGTTTTTACGTGGTGATTTCTTGTGTAGCTTTTATAAGGTCTTGTTTCATCCCAAGGAGTGCACGTAAATAACTTCCGTGGTTAGCAGAATTTTCTGTTGCCCTTGCACGTGTTGCACCGTGCAGAACCTGCGTACCCCAAACGGAACCTGGGGTCCCTGAAGCGTGGCCAGAGCAGAACCTGGAACAGCTGTGACATTGCTGCTTTTGCCCTTCAGGGGTTAATGCCGGTGCTCAAGTTTGGTTTGTATTTTCAAATGAAGCCTGTGAGGGGTTCTTGCACTGATAGCCTGAACAAGGAAGTCCTTGAGATAGAAAAGAAGCAGGCCATTGCTGATGGCAGGCTTGATGAGAGGCTCTGCTGATCTTTGCCTGTGTGATATCACTCAAGGGCTAACTTGTGATGGGAACAGGCTTGCTAATCTTTTGTTCTGTATAGACTGATAGAAAGTTATGTCTGGAAGGGTTACTAAGAGATTGGCTCATCCATTCTCCTGTCCTAAAACAAAATCTGGTGAACACGGGCAATTCCTGAAGGATATCTGTCTTAGCACATTTTGAACGATTTCCCATGATAGAGACTCCAAACACCAGATTCTTTTGGTAAGTCTTGTTGCCAGTCTGTTGCTTGTTCTGTGGTTGCAGTTTATTATTCCTGTCTAAATACAGTGTTGTTCACGTACCCCTCTTATGCTCCAGTTTTACAGAACAGATTGTCACTTTCCCCAGATGTTTTGGGTGCCAGTACCCCCCAGTTTTTCTGCAGCAGTAAGTGCGGTGGGTGCCTGTCAGTGCCCGTTCCTCCCTGGCTTTCCACTCTCTGGAAGGGTTTATGTGCTGTTCAAGATCCTTGCATGACAGGCTCACACCTTTGCCTGGTACTTCCAGTAGTGGCTTTGTAGAGAACCTGTTATGTTGGGGAGAAATCACAGATGGTTTGGTGAAGTCGTTGATATCTGTATGAGAACTCGAGCAACCGAGCTGCTTAAAAACATGAGTTTGAGGTTAACCCTTAATCTGCATTCCCCAGCCTGTGAAATCCTCTGACAGCTCGTGGTTTCCTGTGGAACTTTTAATTTTGCCTTTGTATTAAAGGGTCAGCCTGCTAATTCTGGCTTTGATGAATGGCATTTTAATGGTATTTGCTATATGGAACTCCTAAGGTTATAACTCCTTAGGTTACATAGAAATATGATTTTAAGTTTAATGGAAATTGATAGTTGCCTCATTAACTATAGCTAAACAAAATAACATTCAGCTTCATAGTTAATTAAAATTAAAAGTGGTTGACCTAGCCATTATATTTATCTTCTCTTCTGTTTATTGATTAGTGCTTGACTATTGTCAGCCCGCTCTTGGTGTGTGGAGATGTCGAATTAGCTTTTGGTAGCTGCTCTTGGGACACTCCCTGCTCTTTTGTCCTTTAACTTACTCATTTTTCTTTCTTGTATTTTCATCTGTATAATTTTCCTTTTTCCCTGTGTTTTCTTCTCTTTCATATCCCTTCTTTGCTGTGCTTCCTCATACCTTTCCTGCTATGAGACCAGTGGGGTATCAGTGCAATAATTTAGGAACCAAAGGTAGTAGAAAACTGGGATTAAATGCTGTTTCTGCTGCTGGGTCTTCCGGTCTGGCTGCAACCGTGTTTTCCCAAGGGAGCTTCAGATGTCACTTTGAAATGCTGAAGCTTCCATGGCTTTGTGTTTTGACACTTCAATCTGCATTTCAGAGTGGGCAGTACCACAGCAGCTGAGGTTGGAGTGAGCAAGCGCAGCCCTTAGATCTGTGTGGAGAGAGGTCAGCTCCAGCTGGGCCTGTGGCTCACCCAGTCCAGCTCTGCCCTCACATCTCTCTGGGAAGGTGGGAGAGGTGATGCAAGGGTAGGTGCCAAGCATCACCTTTGCATGAAGGGGAAGAATTTTACGTAAAGCTGAATTAGCGTTGTCCTTCAGTATCTGTTTGTCCCCTCTGTGCCAATATTTTGATAGCTATTTAAATAAAAAGGTTTCTTCTGACTTAAAATTAACATGTCTTCTTTTATGCACTTTAAAAGAAAACAAATAATCCTGCTTCTGACACCTGCTTCGTTTGAGTGCCCAAGTAGCCTTTTGCCTTGTGCGTGCTAAACTTCTACAACATATTACAACTTCTTTTAGTCTGGGGATGGCCAAAACTGCAGTTGTGTTTTTTGTCTGTAGAATTTGTGAGATTTGTTGTGCTTAAAGTACTCTTTACCAATTAAAATACAGTAACAGAAATGTACTCTGTTGGTGAGATCGTAGAAAAATCTTTATGAAAAACTGGGGATGTTGCAGGAGTGTGATCCAAGCACAAAGACTTCATCAGAAACACTGTCCCTCATCAGTTCTGGTAGGAAGCAGACTGGAAAGAAGTGGTTCAAGGCCACTGTGGTATGTGAGTGCTCATCTGTGTCTTTCGGAGCAATAACGGAGTTGAATGTCATTTTTCTATTGATGTGATAGCTACAAAATGACAAAGATCAGGTTTCATGGTATAGTACCTGACACACGTGCACAATAGAAGCTGGCTGCCAGTGCAGTTCAGCTCTTCGGTACTTGAGCTGTTGGAAGGTGTGGACAGTGAGAAAACTACTCTTAAAGTGTGTTTTTTATAAATCAGTTGGAGTTTTGTTTACTGACTTCTGATAGAACTGTTAAACTTAGGGGTTTGTATAGGAAATTTCTATGCAGGTATTTGTTTTACCGTGGAAGAAGAGCATGGTGTATCATGCAGTGTGGACAGACACAGCAGTGACTGACATTGGCTTCATTCCTGCCGTGTTCAGCCTCAGTTAAGCTGGGGAATGCTATTCAAAGCATGAGCCGTTGGCTCTAGTGCACAACAGCCACTGTACCAGCTACTGTGCAAAGGATAAAACAGGTTTTCCATATTTGAGGTCAGAATATTTCTGTATATCGACATTTTGCTTTTAAGCAGTCTGTTTGCTCATGAAGTCTTGGACAAGATGTGAAGAAAAAAATTAAAACGGGAGCAAAAGCTTTTTTTTGTGTGACCTGCAAAACTTGCTCACGTGCAAGTGTCCCTGTCTCCCTCAATTCTGAGATTCTTGTTTAAGACCATGACCTTCCTCTCTGCAGAGAGCTTCTTCCATGTTCATTTGGGTTTGAAATGAAGAAAAGGGATTAAGTTTTGTAGGGTGAAGTGGTTAAAAATACCTGATTTCACAGATAGGATTTTGTTACCTATTTGCCATTAAAGACTATTACAATTCCTTGTGTTTTAATTCAACAAGGTATTCTAAATACATACTCTGCCTTCGAGTGTGCATTTGCATTGGATATATTAGGATTGCTCACATGCTGAAAGTTTCAAGGATATACTTAAATTCTGTTGAATCCTGTACTTAAAAAAAAAAAAAGCTACTTTTGTTAGGAACATGTGTTTTCTTGTTGAAAGTAAACGGGCTTGCTGAAATCTGGCAGTTCCTACTTTCAGTTTAATGGTGGCTACAAATTAGGCTTGATTACCCTGTGATTACCCTGACAATTCCTGAATTGCTGTTAATGGTGTTTCATCTGAATACTCTTGTTGAAACCTGATCTAAAGAAAATACTAATACTGTTCATGTAAAACTCTGGATTTACATTTTTCTTTCCTCTGTGGATAACTCTGATCTCTATAGAGTTGGTTTTTGTTTATTGGTTTTGTTTGTTGTTGTTTTTTTAACCTACAGTCTGTTTGGTCAGAGTGAATACAGCTGCTTTCCTTGGAGATCCTTCTTAAGTGTAAACTATTTTGCATGGGAAGAAATATTGATCCACACGACTTGGTAATATGTGTCCTTTTCTAATCCTGAGAATACAGTTGGTTGGAAGAGGAGAGAAACTATCTCACGTTTAGATTTTTTGGGGTAATTTTGGATAGGCATCTACCCAAAGATAACAACTGAATTTCTGTTATGGGTGGTTTCTCTAGATTGCTTTTTAGAGGCTTTCCAACAAGCAGGTTGTGGAGAGACTGTGAGAAATTGAAAAAAAAGAAATGTTCCTGATATTCAAATGGCTAGGCTGGTCCTTCTAGGTTTGCTGGAACTGCTGTGTAGTTCTGAACATCCTAGAGGTGACTCTGAAAGGTACTGGAGATTGTATTGGTAAAGGACCAGTGCAGATGCCTCCTGGAAGGAAGGAAGGAGGTGCAGGTACTGAAGGCAAAGCTGAGAACCAGATGCTTTTCCCTTGTTCAGAATGAGCCCGGCTTTGTGAAAAAGTGCAGATGAGCAAGAAGAGTATGTGTGCATTAATGTGATGGTTTAGAGTGTTTAGATGCACTGGAGTAGGAGGATCTTGTAAAAGCTGTGTCTAGAAGAAGGTGAAGGTTTGAGGTGAGGATTGAGGATGGCATCTGGAAGCAGGTAAGCTGAGGTACCCAGGTAAGTGTGGGTATTTGTGGTGTGTGTGGGGTAATCACTGTTCTGACCCAGGTATGTGGATTGTGGGGGAGAAGGTACTGTTTGTGATACTGCTCTTTTCTGGGCAGAATTGGTGACTTGAGTCACATTGTGGAGTGTGTCACTAGTGATGTCATTCTTATTGGACTTTTTCTCTGTTGCTGCATTTGTTTTTCAGAATTAATATGTTGTGTGCATGACTATTTAAATTCTGTGTGAGGAATAGTGCTATTTTCTTAGCACCCATGAGTGTGTTTCATTACTGAAACCTGGACTCCAGTGGGTTTGTCTCCTGTGTCCCTCTAGTTCTTCAGCTGTAGTACCCTTGGCTGACCCCACTGATTCGATAAGACTGTTTTCCCCACGTCCCTTCTGTCTGTAATAGATCCTCTGGCACGAGGAGGCTGGGAGTCCTGCAGGGTCTTCTTGTGCAAGGGTCCGGTTCCCCCAGCTCACCGGTTCCCCCCGCTGCCAGCTCTGTGGTGACAGCGGTGACAGCGTGACACGCAGGTGTGCTGGCAGCCAACTGCTGAGCGGTGCACACCACATGTGGGTTTCCTGCCCTCTGAAGTTCAAGGCAGTCATCGTTTCCTTCCCTTACGCTGGCTCTAGGCTTTCCAAAACTTGCACTGCACCCTGTATTTTTCTGGCCTTGGCTTCTCTCTCAGGCTTGCTTGAAGTTGCTTAGTGAATGTACCTGAGAGGTGTGATTGGCACTTGCACTGATCCACTTGCTGATCAGGCTTTCTTTAGGGAAAGGTAAAGAAATTCGGTGCTGCACAGGTTTAGGTCACTTGTCAAGCTTGGCCTAAAATACTCAAGTCCCACCTGAGGCTGCAGAAAACATCTGAAGCGTCCTGGACAAGGTTGTTATAGAGGAACTGCAGGCTTTAATTCTGAGCCATATTAAAGGGCTCTTTGAGTGCCCGTGGCCTTGCTTTTCGTTTGTGCCGAGTGTTCTTTGTGCCAGTGCTGTATTTTGCTTTTCCCCCTCTGCCTGTTTGCTTACTATGATAATACAAGAGTTTCTTTGGGAGGGTGTAAAAAAACACAACCCTGTTGCTTAGCTGGTATCCTCAGTGCTAGGAAAAGAAACTGGGTCTTGGTTTGGAATGCTGCGTTGCCCAATTCACAGTATTCTTTTGGCTTAGTTCAAGCAGCAGGTTTTGTTTTCTCTTTGGTTTTTAGCAGTGGTGGGGAATTGGGAATTAATTTATTTATTTATTTTCCCCCTGTATTGGTCTTAGGAATAAGTGTCCACATTTATAAAGCACAAGTCTGTATTTTCTGACTTTGGAAATCATAGCCAGGGTTCTCATTCAAGAAGCTCTGATGTTGCTTTGGCCGAATGCCAGGTCTCTTGCGCTGCCTTAGCTGCTTTTTTTTTTTTGGTCTGATTTTTCTCTTTTTTTTCCTTTTTTTTTTTTTTTTATCCTTACTGGCATTGAGTGTGCCCTCCAGACAAAGAGCAGACAATGAATTGCAGTGAATGACACTTGTGAGCAAGGAGAAACTGGGTCAGTTCCAAGCTCGTGCAGAGCGTAGGTAGTAATATTGATACGAGGGGGTGAGGGGAAGGAGACTTCCACTGTTCCTTACCATGCTGTAAAATCTTTTGATGGACATTAGGCTCATCTAGCATAACTTACTGTGACAGAACACTGAGTAATACAGAGTGTTCATTAGAGTAAGTCATTAAGGATTCACAGTTTTTAGCTGGAGTGCTGTCACAATTTCAATTATTTCATGAAGCTGCACGCTGAGGTCATGCAGAAAATGCCAATGCCTCTAATATGGATTATTTGTTTATTTTTTGAACTGATGCCTTCCTACTCAATGGGATTACAACTTCTGAATTGCGAATTTTCAGGAGCTGGATTTAGGTTTGGGAATCGGTGTGGGTTGTGTTTGGCTGTGTGCGTACAGCACGAGGTCCTTCTCTTCCCCTGGGCTGTTGTGCTTTCAGACCCTCCTGCTTGCACCAAAGCTCCATGACCCAAGGGTCATGCTTAGGCACATTTTCAGTAGCACAGATGACTGTCTGAGTGTTGGATCTTCTGTGGAGCCAGACGTGAAAATGCAGTGCTCAGTTCTATAGTTTTTAATTCTTCTGTAGGTTTTCATTTTAATTATTCTATAGGCTTCTCATTTGAAGGACAGTAAACAGAACCAATTTTATTGAGAAACTTTAAGCTTCATTTATGAAATGGATAAGTGATGGTGACTTGTGAGCTTCACAAATAGTTTTCATTGCTGAAAATCAGGTGGTGTTATCACAGCCTTTTTCTCCTACTGTGGCTTTGTTATGAAGTACAGTATGTACTCACTGCTGCGCTGAATGCCGCAGTGCGTGGGGGAAGGATACATTTGAAAACCTGTAATGGAAGTGAGATTCACCAAGTGACATAAAGAAACCTGCTGGGAGATGAATGGATAGTGAAAACTCCTTTGACATCTGGAGCTGAGGGGGAAAACAACCATTCAGGTATGGCTTCACTTGCCTGAGAGCAGAGGCTTTGCGTGGGATCTGTGAGAAAAGTTAAAAACAAGCAAACCTGTTGGAAGACTGTGTCAGAACATCCTCACATCGGTTCCTAGGCTGAAAACTCTGGAGCAGTTGCCTTGTGACCACCCTGAGCAGCAGCCGGGCAGGGCTGCTGGGCTCTGGGCAGCTGGAGAGGTTCAGGGTTTGGTGTGGGATATGGTACCTGCTCCGGTGAACCTCGCCTGTGCGCTTGAGAGAAGTTCAAGTTAGGAAAATTTCAAGTGCAGATGACTGGCTTAAGGGCAGGTTGTTTCACATCTCTTCTGAGGATGAAATTATGAAAACTATTGTGGTATTGTTGTATTGGGAATACTAAGAATATTTTCAAGTTTGTTACTTCGGTATATAGCAGTCTAGATAAATACTGCTTGTGTTGTTCTTCCATATTGGATCTGGAGCTGCATGTGTTTTTGTGATGCTGATGATGGGTGTGGTGTTCCTTTTGTTGATGTTTTGTTTCTGGTACCTGTTAGCAGGCATTTGCTGAGCACTGGTTTTGAGAAAAAACTCGAGGAGCTCAGGATTTAGGGTCTGATCATGCTTGTACAGTTTAGCATGGATGAGGTTATATAGAGACAGTGATGTAAGAAAAAAACAAGTTTCAATTTTAGTAAACTTAAATATGTAAAAATATGAAATGATAGTGCAGCATGTAGGTACACGTGTGAAGTATGTAGGCTTAGTATTAGAAAATGTAAGATGGACCTGTTGGACAAGTTAAAATCTGAGTAAGAAGTTACTGGCCTAAGCACTTGTTGTTAAGAGTTTTTGTTAATGCTTAATCAGCTTTTGATAGCTGTCATTGCCTCTTGAAATCTGAACAGAATATTCTCTTACCGGATGGTTCACCTGGTTTGGGACAATGAGTGACTTACAGTGAGAAAGCAGGAAGTATTTTTGTCTCTTGTTTTCCTTCAGCCTGTAAATAAAAATGATGCCAGAGGTTCTACCAGATCCAACCTTGAGAAACGGGACCAAAATAAACAAGGTACACGTGAAGTAACACACAGACCTGCCACTGTTTGTTAAAAGCTGGCATACAAAGCCAAGCCATGCACTTCGAGCTTATCTTTTCCAATACGTGCATTTCAGAGCTATAGCTTAGAACTGAAATAACATTAAGTGCTGGATTTGTACATTTAATCAAATTTCCATACAAATGAAGCTCAGCAGACTAGAACAATTAGTGTAGCAAATGAGAAGTGGTATTTCTTTGTGTTAAAAACTGACAGAGATTCAAATCTATACTTGCTAAGTAAATGCTAAAATTTAACATGAATCCATAGTCTTAGCTAACAAAAGAATATTGTAATGTGTCAGACTTTGCTGACTGGTGAATCTCTTTAATAGAGATAAATTGTCATTGCAACTAGAAGAACCCAAATGTGTAACAATCAGTGATTGCAGTCACTGAGTTTAATCTCTGTATCAAAGCACTCTCTCCTGAATTGAAACTTGTATTTTGGAGCCCTTAGTTTCGGGCTCTGATGCCTCATCTGTACCTCTTAAATTGTGAATTGCCAAGACATCAAGGTTTTTGTACTGCAAGTGATTTATGTATCAGAGTTAGGTTGGTAAGGGGAATCTTCTGCCTGTTTCTGCTTTAGGAGAGATTTGGCTTTCTGATGGTGCTTTTTCCACTGCTTCCTGTAGTGGTAAACTTCAGTGTCTTGGAAAGATAAGGTTGAAATTTAGATTTTGAAAACTTTGATGTGTTCACCTCATGCTTGTTATATGTACCTGAGGCAGGGCCCCTGGCATTTTTACTGGATGTAGCATTTCTTTGGGCTGAATTCCTTCCGTATCTCTGTCTTGAATCGAAGGAGGATGGATAGTCCTGTGAAGGCAATAGCACAGCATTCTCATTTACCCACCAGCTTATCTTGCAGGGGTGTTTTGATGAGTAAATCATGTTTGTAGACTAGAATGGTGCCTTTTTGAGGTCTATGGGCAGTTGGCTTCCGTCACTTGGCAGAAATTTGTGTAGCTTTCTGTTTTTTGCCCATTCCCAAGAGCTGTTCCCATCCCTGCTGCTTCTCCTTCCCCCTGTGTGACCTGGTACAGCTTTTCATGGGTCAGAGCTGTGACTGGTCAGTAGTCAAGGCTTTTCTAATGGTAGGGAGGTGAAGGTCTCAGTTCTGTTCACAAGGCAGCCTCTGGTAATACAGGGCTGAAACTAGCAGTTCTGCCTCTGGGGAGATGTGTGTAATCCCAGCAGATTGGAAAACATCTTCTATTAGAGCTAACATTTAAAACAGTGAATTAAACACATTAGTAGATGTTCTACCTTAATTGTCAGAGAACTGTTATGAGGCCCCAGTTCCGTATTAATTGATACTGAATTTGTACAATTATATTTCTGCTGAATTAGTTGGAGCATGCAATCTTTCTGTTGGCAGGAGGACAAACCATAGCTGAGCTGACTCTAAAATTAATGTGGACAGACAATAGCTTAATTTGAACTGAAGTTTGCTGCTTCAAAGCTAATTCATCAACTTAATTCAGGAAACTGAACTAGCAAGGTGAACTTGTATTGAATCAACACTTGGTCTCATGTGCCTATTACAATCTTGACTTAATATTGGAAGCTCTAAAACGAGGTTTACTGTGTTGAAAAGTAGTCTCGGGCACTGGGTATAGATCCTCCTTGCCTTTATCTTTGAAGTTAACAGTTGTTCTGAGTAATTATCCCTTATCCCTTGCATAAAAAAAAGGGGAGGACGAATAAGAAATTGGTTGCAATTTAAATGCAAGCAGGAGATGTCCTAGTCCAAATGCACCTCTGAAAGACTTAAAATGGAGCAGAAAATAGAGATTGCTGGTAGCGTAACGCCCAGGGCAGCACAGTGACCGGTGTGGATCTGCTGTGGGAAGGATGTGCTGTGGCTTCCTAGGAAAACGATGTTCTCCATTACACAGAAAGGTTACACAAGATGACTGAACCTGAAAGAGCTTCCTGGATCGTTTTATGATGGCAAAAAGGTGTTTGTTTTATGGAACCTGTGAAGCTGGCTAGAAAAGCACCCTGCGTGCGTGTGTTCTGTTCATCTGTCATGGAACCCTTCCTACGGATGATGGTGGTTGTGGATGTCTAGTTTGATTTCTTAGCAGAAAATCTGGAAATTACTGTGCTGTAAAAGAAGCAAGCTAAAAAAACACCTAGTTAAGCCCTATATTGGAGTGCCACGAAATACCTGGCATTCAGCTTGCAGTTGGGAAAAGCTTTGGAACAAAAGCTTCCTGTGAGAGTCCAAGCAACCACCTTGCAAACTTAGGTTTGGGGGTTTTTTAATTTCCTCTCTGAGACCTAGATTTTTCTATTAGTCAAAAAGTTTGCCTGATTTGACTAACTTAGAAAAATAGTATTTGGCAGCTAAAGGAGATGGAGACTTCTTGTTTGTATGACACTATCTAAATTTATTTATAATCCTGCCTGCTATTTCTAGTGTTTGATTAATTAAGTTTCCAATCGTTTTGTAAGTTTTCTTTTAAATTTCAAATTACAAGTCCACGACTAGCTTTGGCAAGACTTCTTTCAGGTGAGTGACTCGTGAGCAGGTTGTGTTATCTAATAATGCATCGCAACAAGCTGGTGTTGGGTTTTTTGGCCTTCACCAGTTTTATGTTGGGTTATATATTAAGCTTGTAGAACTAATACGTGGTCTGAACCTGATTTCAGTTTTTCTTCTCTATTTAGATGAAGTTATGGAGTTTCCTGCTCCCTTTGGCCAATTTGTAACTCTTAATATACAACTGTTACCAGAGAGAGCAGGTGAAGTGTCACCAGAGAATACATTGCTATTAATTGTTGGTATTTCCTTCAGGTAGAGGGGTGCTGGTGAACTGGCACCTTGTGTGGGTTTCAGGGAAGTGGTGTGGAAGCGACATCGGGACAGATTTCTGCTCGTAGGCTCAGCTTAATCTGTAGCCTTTGGCAAGCTGTGCAGTTTCTCTATGCTTTGTTGAAACCACTGGCAGAAGAGTGCAGTGGTTGGCAGGATTGTTGAGGGTTAACGTTGTAGAAGTGCTTTGAGATGGTAGAGTGAAGAGACTGTATAATGACACCTTGCTGCTTGAAGTGTTTTCACATTCTCACCCTGCTTGAACTTTGTGATGTTTTGTAAATTTATGTGATATATGGTGCAAACCCTCCAATTGCTGCTATTTACAGTGGTTTTCGTGCCTCCTTTTCTTCCCAGCAAACACCAGATGAATTGCTCTAAAATGAGATTTCAGCATACTAAATTTTTGTGCTGTAGCATGGCAAAGACTGTATCTGATCCTTAGAAGAAAAAGAAGCCTTTGATGTTGACATTTCCTATGTGAATGATAATGGTGCTGACGTGACTTGTCACATTGTACGTGAACGCTGGAGGTGGTTGCATTTCCATTTTTCCGCTTCTAGACAGTTGCTGATGCTGTTAGCTAATGCTGTATTGGTGCCTCGGCTCCAACAGCTGCTTGCTTGTAGCTGAACTTGTGCCATTACATTATTTTCTAACAATATTGAAAATACAAAACGTTTCTGCTTTAACAGCAGGTGGAAAATGTGTGTTTTCAGTGCTGCTAGGAGGTGATAGTTGGAGACACTTTCTTCCTTATCCTTGCTGTGAGTTACCATCAATAGCTATGAACAGTGTGGGACGTCCGGCTTTAGGTACAGAAGTTGGTTTGTTTGGGGTTTATTTTTTGAAACTTTGCTATTTATTTTAAGAACTGGAAATCTTGTATGTGTAAAGAGACAGTTTTTATTTAGCACACTCCTGGAAAGTACAAAGTCCGAGTGTGTGTTCAGTAATTACTGGCATTTCAGGAAAGATAGATGGTTACTTTGTTGCATTGTTGTTTGCTAGTGCATATGATTTCATGAATCCCGCTCTGCTGTTGGCAGCATGACTTGCCTTTTCTGCCGTAAAGAGACAGGCTTGAATCCTTTCCATTTTTCTACTGTTTTGACTCAAAAACAGGCTACTGAACTGAAATGCCTGGTTGGGTTGTGGAGACTAGCACCTATCCTGTGCATCCTTGCCTCTCCCGAGTTTCTCTGCTCCTTGGCCAAGTATCTCACGGGTTCACTGTGGACTTCCTTCTGTTTTTATGTGTGTATTTTACCTCCGAAGGTGGTTGCCCTGACTACGTGATGTGCTCTGCTCTGGGAGTCTGGAGCCTGGTGCACAGGGCTTTGTGGGGTGCGTGGGGCCGAGGGGACGGTGTTGGCAGGCGGCCTGGGCACTGCTGCCCGTGCTGCTGAGCCGCCTGCCCGCTGCCGTGTCGGGGCCGAGCGACAGCCCCGCTGCTGGGAATCCTCCTCCGAAGGGAACGGCCTTGAGCATCGGTCCCCAGGGAGGCCATCGGGCACATCCAAACCCCCCGAGCACCAGCGAGCGAGGCGGTTAGATCTTCTCGGGCGATTACTAAACCACAGAAGGCAGCGTGTAGAAGCAAAACAATTCGTATGAAACTCTTGCAGAAACTCCAGGATGATTTAGGTAGTTCAGTAACGCGTGGGGCCGTGGGCTCTGGGTTAGGGTAGCTCAGAAGGTGGTGTTGGCAGCATTCTCAGAATACGGAGGTTTTGATTTCACAGTATTTCTTTCAGTGTCGTGCTTTTTCCCCTTCGCAGTGGGATTGTGTAGCAGCTCCTGTTCCTTGGTCCGCAAGAATTAGTGCATTTTACATAGGATGGTTTCCATTGGGAACAATTGTTCAGCTGCTTTGAGTGGTGTTTTGATAGAAATGTTTTGTACCCTTCCATGTATTCACGTTCTTCAGAGAGGAGTGTCTGTCATACAGGAAGTAATGACATTACGGCACCTAACTGGCATTTTTTTAATGCCCGTAATATTGGGCTGAAGTCATCCTTTTATCACAGCCAGTCATATGTAATTGTACATAATATAGTAATAGCACCTCTGAAATTGGAGAGACAAAAGCATTCCTTACTGGTTTTCCCACGTGCACGTTGGCTCACAGTGCTTTCCTGGTGCATGCCACCTGCCAAGCCAGAGCACTGCAGGATAGCTTTCTTCACAGGGTGTCTGTGTGACTCCCGTTTAGATCAAGTGGTAAGAAAATTAGTTTATTTAAAGTACTGAGTTATGTTGTAACTGCAGGCGGATGCAGGGGACACCTGGAGCTGGGCTGAGGATGCTCTGTCACGTGTTAAAATATCTACCACAGGCTCCAGTGTAAATTCCATACTTGAAACTACAATAGTAGAACTTTCTAAGAAACCTTCCAGTGCGTGCTGACACTGTGCAGAAGCAGTGAGAGAAGCTGCAGTGATTTACTGGAGAGCTGATGCTTTTCTGTGAACTTGAAATTTAAGTAGTTTTCATTTCAGCTTGAGGTTTTGAGTTTGGTTAGTTTGTGATATCTTTTTGTTGGTTGGCTTTTTTGTTGTTGTTGTTTTGTTTTGTATTATTTTTTCCCTGTAAGTTAAAAATAGGTTATTAATTTTATTTTTTGCTACATTGGGCAAGTGAAACTTAACCTTTTATTTCCCTAATCAGAGGGAATAAAAGGGTTTATTCCCCCTTTCACTTTTTGGAGGGCTAAATAAGTGACTTCAGTTTTTGTTCTGGGATCAGGAGGGAAATCATTATGACCTAAGATGGTAGATTTTTTTAAATTTTTTTTTTAAGCTTCTTTTTCACATTTGCTCTGTTAGCTGTTTGGGCCGAGTGGAACTCTATGGCTGAGAACGCTCTCGTCTTGCTGCGCTGCCTGTTGCTGCCGGCAGCAGTCTGGCGGGGCTGCGGGAGTGCCTGGCCGTTTTTGTGACCTGAATGTTTGCTCCGAGTAGGTGGTTGCTAAGAGGATGTGCCTGCTTCTATTTTTCTAGAAGAGCAGGTCTGTGCTTTGAAGAGAATCCAGTGCTAGAACTGGATTTTCATCTGAGCTGGAATTAGAAGCTTGTTATCAATAGCCTGCACCAATTACTGGGTGTACGGGTACGGCTTTTATTGCGAGTGCACGATGACTGGTCATGTTGTCCCGACACTGAAATGTGACCTCTGGCTCAGTTTAGTTTAGATACATGTTTCAAGAAGGCAACAATGGCAATTGCAGTTCTTTTATTAGGCTGCAAACTGTGGATGAGAGAATACGTACGTGTATTTTAAATTTTATTTTTCAGAGAGGCATCTCTAAACAGTTACCTACTTGATTCTTTCAAAATCAGGGATGAGTGTTTTACTTGAAAGCACTTGATTTGTAGTTTTGTGGGTTTTTTTTAAAAGGTGCTCATTCTCTAGACATAGGTTACCTGGGATTATTGTAGCTTGATGAGAGCAAAACGTGCTAAATTGTTCAAAACCATTTGTTGGAATGTTGACAACCACCATCCAGAAGAAAGGTGGAAGGTGATTGTCTGGTGTGACAGTGAGCCTACAGCTGCGAATGGTAACTTGCAGACCTGCCTTCTGTCAACAGGCCAGAATTGTTCACTTGTGTAGATGGGTTTTGCAGGGGGGAAAAGCTATAAATGTTTTTAGGGAGGCAAAATGAAGCTGAAATATTAGGCTCTGGCATTTGATAGATGGAGTTGATCTAAAAAAGCTTTGAAAAGGTTGTACTTATTGTAATGCTAATTGGGTCTGACAGTATAATGATGACAAGTAGGCAGTACTCTTGCAGACACAGGAACTACATGTTTGCAGATACTGACAGTTTCTCGTAAAGGATGTGTTCACATGAAGAAATTCTACAAAACTACTTAAGCTAGAAAGTGGAAACAGGTTCATGGATATAGACATTGTTTTACAAATAGTTCTGTGAAATGGCTTTAAATCAGGCTGGGCATTTGCACAACTCTGGTACATCTTGGCATACACAGTGATTGGAAGGGAAGCAGGATTCTGAATTTACTGTGCAATCTAGCACTTAACTACCGTGGTGTGTTTTTGTTGAACTTTGGTTCTGAGAAAGGTGACCATGTGATCCTCAGTGCCCTGCAAGAATTAAATGTGCAATGCTATGGTGGCGACTGCTCACATGGTGTTTCTATCAGGAAATTTTTACCATGGATGACTGAATTATTTCCCAAGCACTGGAAGCCAGCTCTACTGTCTGTTGAAACCACAAACACGCGGTCTAAAACACAGAAGTGTTAAGGATATTTTAACAGGCTGAGTTATCTAGAGATTTTGCCCATTGTCCTTCAGTGAAATGTTACATGACAGCTGATTAATATATGTATAGACTTGCAAGAATAAATAGCACTTCAGACCAAGCACAACTTTCTTCTTTCCTAGAGCTCCGCTGCACTCCAGGGCAGTTTGCGTGTCGGAGCGGTACCATCCAGTGCATCCCTTCAAACTGGCAGTGTGATGGATGGCCCACCTGCGAGGACGAGAGCGATGAAGTTGACTGTCCAGGTAAGTGAAGCTGAGAGGCCTGCTCATCCCAGTGTCACCTTGTTTTGCAGCAGTACTTCGCCTCTTTAAGATTGCTTGCTTACTGTTGTTTGAAAGTGGAGATTATTTGGTGGAACTGTGCCCGTCATTAACAAGCTTTGAGTTGGCTCCTCTTCATTTTGTGCAACTGATGCTACAGACTTTTTTTTTGTTCTCCGAACTGACCTTCTATTCTCACAGTCTGAGTAGGTATCCTGGGGATGATAAGAGTTTGTAGGCTAAAAAGAGACTTTCATGACAAGGAAGAAATTGTGTTGCAATTAAACCAAAATGACACGTAGGCTCGTGGTTAAATTCAGAATTACTGTTTTGATTGTGTATCGCTCAAACTGTGCCGAGTGACACTGTTGGACCGGGGTAAAGAGCTTATTTTATTGCTTCCCCTTCTGATTACGCTTCTTGTGCTGAAGAACTTTGCTCTGCCAAGTAAGCTGGTGCATTTAGTCTTTATAAACTCCCATAATGACATGCTTTCAGGAGCTTATAACCGGCAGTGGCTATCTGCTAAAGCTGCTGGATACTGAGCTGTCTCTAAAAAACAAACAAGCAAACACCCAAACAAAAAAACCCGGCAAATATTTTGATTGTGAATATACAATCACAATAATGAACACTTTAATCTGTTCTTGACAAACAGGCCAGTGCAACTCTTCTTACTTGTGTCTTAAAAGTGAAGGGATCTGTAACTTTTTTGCTTTTTATTTTTTTGCTAAGAACAATGAAGCAGGAATCTGAAAGCATGAATTCAGCTCTGGCATAATTCAAAACATTTATATATACACTCTAAATTACATTAAAAAACTTTTTTAAGAAGTTCTTTGCCACTAAACTACTTAATTTGCTCGAGAGAGAATCACATGTATGTTGTGTCATTGTCATCATAGCATTCAGTCTGCTATCCTGAGGTTTGAGCTGTTTTAGAGAGGTGCTACAAAATAGTAACACTGGTATTTTACAGTAGCAAGCTCTTCTAAATTTTCCTATTTTCTAGTGGAATTAGAGAAGTAAATCTAACACTCGGACTTTGAAAATGTGCTACAGTCAGCCATCTCCCCAGTGTGTGCTACACACACATAATTAAAAGAATGTATTCACTGCTCATTTTAGAGAGCTTTTGGCTAGTTTGTGTGAGTGTATATATCTCCAGCATGGGGGGGGAGGGGGGAATGTTGGTAGTTTCTTCTGACATTGGAAATTAAGCTGTGCCATTGATAATCTTTTTCGGGATATTTATAACGTGGATGTCCTAAAGAAAGATGCTTTTATAGTTGTGCTGTTATTCTTTCTTCTTTTTAGCTAACTTTGGCCAAATGTGAAAAACAAGGGACCTAATAAAATTTGGGAGGTTAATGAAAGTCAGTCTGTAGGGGAAAGAAGAGACGTCATAATGTTTGGACTTACTCAAAAATAACTGAAGTCTTCACTTGTGGGAATATTGGAACATTCACATCAGTAGTATCTTTATCTTCTCATGTTTTAGTCGGCATTTAAGTTGTTGCATGGAAGATGTAGCAGAATGATGTTCAGTCAAGGACTGGATTTGTGAAGAATGTTTGGTATATGGCCGAGAAGAAGATTTTATGAAAGTAGCATTTCTCAGTAGGGAGGCTGCACTTTTGTGTTTCAGGTGGAGGTCTCACTGGACTGTCTGGCCTGATATGATGAGAAGAAATGAAAGGAGACGTGTGGGAGAGACTTGATTCATCACCATGTCTGTACACAGGAAGAGGGGAATAACATACATAAAGAACAGTAGAGGGGGAAGTGATGGACAGCATAGAGAAGGAAAGTATTCCACTTGATGAGAAGAGTAATTGGATAAGTAATTGGTGAAAAGGCTGTGCTCAGTAAAACAGCCAGAAAGCTGGGTGTGGTGTTTATGAAAGGACTGAGATATTTGCACAGTAATGCAAGGAGCGTAGCCAGCAAACCAGAGGAACAAGAACTACTGGTGTAGGATGTAAAAATTCTATTACACCTGTAACAAAAAAATGGTGGGTTGGCATTGTGACCTGAAACGGTGTTGAAGGGCATGTGTTACTGAGAACTCTCAAGAATAAAGACAGGTTGGTGTGCTGGTGTGCATGTGAATGGCTTGGTGGAGTATGAAAGGAATAGAATGAATGAGGGTAAATCTGAGGCACGAGTAAGTTTGGACAGCACAGTTTTCTTATGTTAGGGAAAGCAACACATACGTGACCAGTCATAGGAGAGACTAAGTCCTGGGATGTTGACTGGAGAGCTAATACTTCTAATAATAGTAGCACATAGTCATACTCAGGAGTGGGAACTTTCTTCTTCGGCCACTGAATTAGCAAGAAATGGTGCAGCTTTAAATTTAGAAAATGCCTTTGGATTTAGATGAGCAATCATGAGATGATTCAGCTAAATTTAAATACTTTTTAATTAAGGTTCTTAATTTCAATAAAGGCAGACTAAACAGTGAAACAACTAGTTAGTGAAGCTACCTGGACTTGTGAAACTTGGAGAATTCAAATATCTTTAAATTAAAAGGTAGGAAATCTCTCTGAAGCATGAAAAGAAAGCTTGCAAGAAAGGGCTCTGAATCTGGTTGGGAAGCTTGTTAATTTTCAGCCTTTGAGCTATTAATGAGAGCAACTCAGAAAAGATCAATGGCAGTGAATTAGGGGTTTGTGGTGGTGATGAAGGTGTGTTTCAGTGATTACTTAGTCATGTTGGTATTTCCAAAGGTTTAGTACAAAGCCATTGTAAGTTATTTGGCACTATTGGTTTAGTTCACCTTTTTTTAGGCTTGGTTTCATTCACGTTAGTAACAAAGCTCCTATTAAAATATGAGGATCATTAATTAATAAATTAGTTTGGTAATCATGTGTTGTCTGAAGTACAGGAAACACCCCAAACCCTAAGATTTTTTTGTTAGAATAATTTTCTTCAGGCATTTCTTTCAGAACACAATTTAGACAGACATTAATGCATTGACAATCTGAATAAGTGTATGAAATCCCTATTTTTGGTCGAACCACATACTACTCTGAAGGTAGTCGTCATAGCTGCTTTTATTCTTACTGTCTCTTTTCAGATGACCATTTTCCTATATTCCTTTCAGTCCTATATTTGAGATGTGTAAAGTGCTGTTCCCCATGCTCTTGCCACTAGGCACGCAAATGTTAGTGGAATCTGCAGCAGCAATTGCCCTCAAGTCATCTCTCTGGTAGACTAAAACCACTGGCTGCTTGCTCTTGAGAGCATACTAAAAATCGCTGAGAGGGTTTTATGTAGCATGTGCTTGCAACTCTCTTCTACTTAGGCAGTGGAGTCTCATGAAATTTGTGTACTGTTGCATATCAACAGTAATTGATCCTAAAAATAGTTTATGCCAAAATGTTATATTCTGTGAAATAGTAGAAGCAGGTATTACTATCTTAAACAGGGACTTTTACAAATGGAAATTTATTATTTCTACTCATTTCCTCTTATGTTTTTGTACCAGTAATTAAAGTAGTAACATAACTTTTCCACCTTTTTAAAAGTTGTGTATTTAAATCTGTAAAAAGGAAGGTCTGTGCAGTTTGCATTTTACCAATTGTTTGACTTCTAGCTTTCCTTCTACCCAACTAACAGATCAGCTTCTCCAAATATCCTACCTCTTTGCAGGCCTTCTGGTCAAAACTCCTTTTCAGTGGTACAAGTGAAGCAGGGGTTAGTACAGCTCTGGCTGTTTCCCTGTTCTGTTCTTGTGTTACAGGCTTGATGCTCATTTCTCTTACATAGGAACAGAGAACTGATGTCTTAAATGCCGATGCCTTTCATAAATCCTGTCCATATCAGTTTTTCAGCTTGCTATTATATTGGTGATCATTCTGTTTCCTTCATTTATTTATTTATTTTAAAATGTAAATTCTTGTCAGCAATACGTGATCAGGTTGTGCTGTCACCTCTCCATGAGCTTCCATCAGCACTCCAATTTGAAAACCTTTGGCTCACCCTGTAGTGCACACCCTTTCCTAATGCCACATTATTCCTTTATAACACATTTCTCAGTACTCTTTTTCTGGACCTGCTTGGCCAGAAACCAGAACATGGGAAAGTTGAATTCTTAGGGATCCCCCCTGGCAGCAGCACTGGACAGCTGGTCATCCTGGCAGCCTGGTCCTGGGGCAGCAGTTGGAAGCAGTGGCTAACAGTCGTATGAGCTTCCCTGCAGCAAGCAGTAAGATTTTAGATGGTTTTGTGTTGAGTTTGGGAGCCTGACTTCATACAGAAACATCTTGCTAGGAAGCTAACTGTAAATGCTGATCTTGAGCAATGTCATCTTGTGTGCTGTTCTTAAGGACTTCCCCAGATACTGTATCGGGAAGAAATGTGCGGACTTGGAGGTCACTTGCCCCAGCACATACACACTATATCATCTTTGAGTCTGCAAAGTCTCCTTTGTGGAGCCAGCTGAAGGTATGTGCAATAACTGATAAACCAGCAGCTGCAGCACACTTCTGCTGTGATCGTAAACAGCTTTGTGTCTTGTTTCGCTGAGGATATCGTGCTTGGTTGAAATGGCTGCTGACATTTGTGTGCACTTTGTCGTACATGTCCTTTTTTTTAAAGCTTGATAATAATGATAGAACCTCTGATCATTTCCACTCGTTTTCTGAGCCCTTGCTGAACTTCTATATGATGATTTTTACCCTGCTTTGTGGCATCTAAATTATAAGATCTTTATTACCAGTTTATTCCTTTGAACAGTGCTCAGCCCAGCAGGATGCTGTTCTTAGTTGGCATCTATTTCCTAGTGTGATATAATTGATAACACGAAGTGTGGAGCTGCTTGATCTGAGAAGAATCTGTCCTCTCTGGGGACTTTTCTGAACTGCATTTCCAAATCGTTAGGCACAAAACTGGATATAATCCTGAAGTTCTCTCACTTCTCAAATTACCAGATGGAATTAAAAGCTTTCCAGGCTTTTAGTAGGTAATATACTGGACAGAAAATTTGAAGCTTAGGGGACAAGACAGCTTTTTATGTAAATTTTGAGAATCTGTGTGTTTAAACAGGAGCAACTCAAATCTTCGAACAAATAAAATGTGACAAGACCTGGTTGCTCTGCCGTTTAGTTTTGACATAATTTCGCAGTACATCCATCTGAAGGGTTTGGCTTGAGTGACTTGTCAGCTGTGACACAGTAGCTCTGGTAACTAGTTCAACTCCCCAGAAGCCAGTATTCGCTCACTCCTTTATGAGTCCTGACCCTACGAGGACCTCTCTGTATTACAGTCAGCATCTCCTGTCTGCCCACTCATGCTCTGGTGCAAAGCAGGCTTTGACGTGTGTGGCAGATTGCAGTTTTTCTTCTAGCTCCTCTGAGCAGAGTTTTCCATTTGGTCATGTTTGTTCCCCCATGCAGCGCTGCTCGGCACGCGTGCGTTCCAGCCTGTGCCCATCTCAGCTGGTGCCAGCTCTTGTTTTTGTGTGGTCTCAGCTCCTCAGCTCATGTTCCATATTGCACTACTTGGCTTTTTGCTTTCTTTTACTTGGTCCGAGTGATCGAGGCACTGAGGGGGACGAATAAGAAGCTTTCTGCTCTGTTTGTGTGCTTGGCTTCCCCTGATGAGATGCTATGTGCAAATAAAGTGTTACTGAGATCCTGTGGATAAATGCTGCAGAGTAAGCGCCGTAGATGTACACAGAAGAGTATGGGCAACATAACTCAATGCTTCCCAGCCTCTATGAATAATGGGCAAGCTCGTACTTCTTTCCAACTTAAACTTGACCACATTATGGCACAGAGCTTTTTTTTGTGAGTTAGCAGGGCTGTGTTTTGCAGGCTGCAATGACAGCACTTGTTCAACTAAAAGGTAGTTAGAAATGTAAGCAAAATTTCTTCCCCTCCCAGTCTTTTCATTTTTGTTCTGACCAGTTGTTGAACTCTTTTGATTCAGAGCTGAAAAAGTTTACCAATATAAAATGTAGTAGGACCCATCCAACATGGCAAGCTTCCATTTTGAATGGGTAGCTTGAAGTTCTGAACTGAAAATAGTCACAATTTTTAGTCATTTTGGGCAACTTTATGTATAGCACTATACTTAGACTGTAATCATGCTCGAGTGAATTAGATAGCAACTGTAAATTGGAAGGAGCTGGGTGAATAATAATGGTGACTTGATCCACTCGGAAACAGCTTGGGGGATGCTCTTGTCTGCCACACTATTTTATTTGAGTGGAGAAAAAAACACTGCACCCTGTGAATTTTTTTGTGAACCTAATTTTCCTTTTTCCCTACTAACAAGCAAATTACATTTCTGGTATAATTGTTTAAGGTTGAAGGAAACAGCATTATCTTGGCTAGTAAAAATACTACTGTTGCTTTTATTGCTTGTGGTTGTAATATCCAGAAGGATAAAGATTTTGGAAAATAGCTCATCTTCCAAAATTTGACAGGTTTTTGAATATTAAGTAAGTACATAAGCCATAAAAATGATGGCTTTTCCTTTCTGAAACACTGAGACATAGTTAGGTTGTGATCTTCTGTCTTAGGCTGTTATTTTAAAGGTAGTTCATGGCACTATTAATTTGTTTTTAAAGATAAAAATATTTTTATAAAGGAAGCAGGAACAGCAAAGTACATGGAGAATTCTTCTGCAGAATATTGAAAAAGTGCAATAGAAAACCAGTCCAATTACACCTTTGCCACCAAAATCTGTGATGGCTTTTCATGGCAGTGAAGTGACTTAGAGACTTGGTAGAATCTCTCTCTCTCTCTGTTGCCCTGGAAAAACCTGTCATCGTTGCTTTTCTCAGAGACCTAAAATTCAGGTCAAATAGAAGCAATTTAATATTTGAAGAGCACCAGTTTATTAAGCAGCTGACAGTCTTGGGCTTGAAGGAGAAGTGACTTGTGGTGGCTGCTTTCTGCCTCTCCCGTCCTGCCTGCTCTGGTGAGTCCGCTGACACGGGCGGATGCCGAGGGAGCAGCGCGTGTCCTGCCGCCCGGCTCAGGACTGGCTGAACTCACTTTGTGTGGGATCTGGGGAGGGATTTTTCAAAGCATCGGGCATAAATTCCGTCAATTTAAGATGTTATCCCAAGTAACCCTTTCTTAACCTCACGTGTTCAAACCTCTGAACTTCTGGTTTATTCCTGGGGGAGGTAAATTGTTAAGTCCTTGTGGGCGTTGTGTTTAGCTGTGGAGGGTCAGCCATATGGTGTTGCATCTGCTCTCACTTCTGAAAGGGATCTCATTCTTTGTGTCTTGGGTTCTTACTGCTTCTTGGAGTTTGGTTAGTACCACTTAATGCCGTGGGAAAATAGAGCTGCTTATGCTGAGCTCAGTTCATCTTTGCTAAAGCATTTTACATTAGTTAGTGTTGGCTTTTTTAGTGTCTCAATATCTCTCTGAAAATCATAGTGTAAATCCTGCTACTGAACCGTTAGGATTAAGAACAGTCAAATTCTAAAATTAAAAATAGTTTGGCCTTGAAAGTAATAAAACATGATCAGTGATCTTCACTGTCAAATTATTTCCCCATTTTGTGTCCTTTGAACTGTACGCTGACGGAGCGGCTTGCCTGAGATAAATAGCGTGCTCTAATAGTGAACACTAGAATTATTACTTTATTCCTGTAAGGCCATGTGAGTGAGTGTATTATATGCACAGCCATTTCTTAATGGGTGATCTCTACAGACATGTAATTCCTAGGATAACGTGATAATTAAATATCCCTTGCTTATCCCATTAACCCAGGGCGAGCGCAGCGTGCTAGAGCCAGATGAGTGCAAAGCTTCGCTGCTGTTTCGGAGCTCCAGCGAGGGAGATTTCTTTTTTTTTTGCTGCTCAGTGCTAATGTTTGTTCCAAGGAATGTGTTGTTTGATCGTGGGGCTTCTGGAGATCTTTCCCTCCACGTAATGCACTAAGCAGTCTACAATTTGGTGTTTCAATCACCGTGAAATTGCTGTGGACTTCTTGCTTTTTGAAGATAGTCCGAAAGGAGGAAGTTTTATCGACCTAGTTTTGAATCTATTTCGAACGGATGTAGTGAAACCTGTTGAAGAAGACTATGTAGCTCCCCTTTATTTGGGACCACGACTGGTTTATTTGGTTTGGCTATGCTAAATAGAGCTAATAAGCTTTACAGGAAAAGAAGCTGATTTTTTTTAATATAGAAATGAATATGTGCATAGCTCTGTGCTGGTTAAACTCTATTAACTTCAATAACATCTAGTAGTATTAAATAACATACTAGTGGATATTTCTAATGTCTGCTTTCTTGGGTTCTTGATTTGTCTCTTTTTAAGGTTAATCCCTTGTTTCCAGGTTAATCTTTCTGGCTGCTCATCTCCATCTTTCTCAAAGGTTTCTCCCCACCACTGAGCCAGCTTTCCTGCTTTGGATCTTGCTAGTTTTGCTGGCTGTGGCTTATCCTGCAGTGTCTTCACCCGAACTGTGTGCTCCTTATTTACTCCTGGTAGGCATGTGGAGCTGCCAACCCCTCTTCTGGACTAACATTGTGCGATGTGTTCTTCTGAAGCTATTGCATCTAGTTGTTACATATGTCTGTTAGAAGCCTTGATGAGAAGAGGGTATACACATCTTTCATTCCAGAAATAATAAATTAACATCTCCTTTGGAAGCCTGAAAGTGAATGAAAAACCTTGTTCTTCTGGCTCAAGATAGGTTTCCTTTCCTGGTTTTAATTTTGTCCTAGGTCTCAGAGAATGTGTTGTAAAATGTATTGGAGAAATTGTCTTACATCCTTGAACACACAACTGTGAAATGAAGCAGCTGGATAGTGGGCAGTTTTGTAAAGAGGAACAGATAAAATGCACTGGGTATGATGCATTTGCTGCAGCAATTGAAATGATGAGTGTCACGGCCTGTGTACAACTGTGGGCTGTTGAGAATCTGCCAAATTATTTAGCTTACACTGCAAGACTCCTGTAATGGCCTGTTGGTGCTTTTCAGGTTTTGGTTACAGACTGTGTAAAGTGGCCAAGCTTTACTGCAGGATCTCCAGCTTTGTTTACCTGACTTTGTTAGTTATCATGTACGTCTCGAATTAAAACCCCAAGAAAGCTTAATAAAATGAAATCTGCCTTTGCTTGCATTTTTCACCACTACTGACTATTCCTTCTGGTCCCCAGGCTTGACAGGGGACCAGCGAACTTACCATGGGAAGGAGAATGTGGACTCCAGGCATAGTCGAGGGAGAGGAGGAGAGACAACCCGCTTCCACACGGTCAACGTGGCACAGCCTGTCCGATTTAGCAGTAAGTTGCAGACTGGGAAATCTGGGCCATCTTTCTGCTAATTAATTTAGTAATTGAGGCTGCTTTTTTTTTTTATGGAGAAAGTAATAGATTTTCCTCTTTCATAGTTTTTTGACCAGATTTTCTCAGGTGCAGTGCTTTGTAAGGTTTTGGTAAATTTCTTTTACACACATCCTGTTATATTGCATAGTTTACATGGCAAGCCAATGCACGCAAAGAATTCTGTTTCCCTAGTAATCCTGTTTTTGTGAAACCAGAGTTGCAATTTTCTGGTGTAACTCATTGCAATTACAGACAACTAAGCCCACGGTTTAAGTGATGGTTTCAGCCTGTAGCAGGGCTGATAGTCTAGCCCTTGTCTCTTGGTGTGAGCTTGTATGGAGGATTGTTCCCCTGGAAAGTGAGAGCAAACCCAAATTGGTTGCTTTTGATAGAAGTAAATTTTAAGATGATCTTGAAGATGTTGTACTACTATTACTTAAGTGCATCTCTGATGTGAGTTTCATATCCTTTTTAATAGGAAAAGTGTTCCTTAGGGAGTGGGGAACTTAGTTCTTCTGAAAAAGAAGTGATTAGCAAAAGTGAAAAATCACCTCTGGTGATTTTGTTTGTGTGTTTGAATTTTTTTCTTTTTATTTTTTTTTTTTTTACAAAAATGCTTATTAAATTAGGTATCTTGATTTGTCATGGATTCTGGTAGATAAATTATGTTAGTAAAATTTCTAGAGGACAATAAAGCAATTTAGAAATTGGTATCTAATATGCTCTGCAGTCTGAGTGATACTGTATTCTGTCCCATCTTAGTGATGTGATCTTAAAAGATCCCTTAAAAATGGAGAATAAGGAAAGACATTTAATTAAAGGGCTTCCAATCTAAGTTCATAGATCATTATTTGATGATAAAGATCACTGTTTCTGAAGGGAATAAAGAGGCTTGATAGCAGGAACTGTATGAATGTGTGCAATGAGCATAAAACAGTTCATGAATTTAAAGTTCCTTTCTTAGATGCTGTGCAAAATTAATACTGCAAATGCAGGTACTAAAATCATGGTACAATTCCTGCCTGGTTTAAGCTTTATCTGCCTCTCTACTTCTCCCTGTTAGTTACCCATCACCCCCAAGAATGCCAGTCAAAAGCCCATGGGCCCATTTCATCTAGTAATACCCCAAGGCTTTTGTTGCATATTCCACCAATTGAGTTAACTGAGAGAAAGCAGAGACAGCAGTTACATCATCACCTCCTCACTTGCTAAAGATCTGTTTTTCAGTGATGTTTTTCCAAAGCAAACAACTGCTCCAGAACCACCACTGTCTTCAGTGACTGACTATGGGAGCAGGATTATGTGAATACTACTGAGACTGTTTGTAAAAGTAGGTTTTAAAACTTCACAGGAAGCTGGATGGATTGCTAACCACCTAATAGACAGAATCATTAAATTGGCCACCTCTGGTTTTTTCTTCCTGCTTCTTGCTGCTTGTTTTGACTTGGACTGATCGAACCGATTGGATTTATAAAGATGTGCAGGGAAATATCTTCTACAGTAGACCATCAGTCTTAATTAAAGACTTTAAAGGTTGTCACAGTGGAAAGAAACATTGCTAGTTGTTGCATGGTTTCAAGTGCATTTTAAAAAGATTTCCTTTATCAAAAGCTGTAGTAAAGTAAGTCCTATGTGATCTGTCATGCAGGCATCTCCTGCTGGTGAGGTGTGCTCAGTATGTTGTATGTACACATCCAAGTGATTATGCATTGCATTGTCATAAACTGATAAGGATGCTTTATCTTGAAGATCCTAATTTGGGGGGAACTGTTTCCCTTCTATTCTTCATGTTTCCTAGGAAAGTGCCCAACAGGATGGCACCACTACGAGGGCACAGCCAGCTGTTATAGAGTGTATTTAAATGGGGAGAACTACTGGGACGCTGTGCAGACATGTCAGCGGGTGAATGGATCCCTCGCCACCTTCACTGCAGACCAGGAGCTCAGGTTTATCCTGGCACAGGAGTGGGACTTGGAAGAAAAAACATTTGTAAGGAAAGACCAGCGTAGGTGAGTAGGAAGGAAAGGACAAAGATCTTGTATCACATGGGAATGGTTTCTCTGTGATACGAACTCTGGGTACATCAGTTTGCTTAGAAAATCTAATGGTAAAATTGATTTGCAGGTTAATAACCCAGTGAACGTCAGAGTTAACTGCTTGGCAGTGACCATCAGTGTTTTACGTTTTAATTAACAGGCTACAATTCAACAGAGTCTTTTTATCTTCAGGCTGTCTCAGCAACATACTAATATACTTGAACTGCAACAGGGAAGATGGATTTTACAATGACTTACTGCTGCACTGCCTTCTCTAGAAATAATTACCCAAATTTTTCAGCAGAATTTGTATTTCCCTTAAGTACTAAAGACTGCAAGTTTGAGATAAGAATAAAGTAAAAAGCCACTTTGAGTTGCAAGAACTATGTGGTGTTGGCTTTAGATATCTCATTCTGTTAGTTCACAACAAGCATAATTGTTTGTTTGTGGTTTGTGTTTTTTTGTTTGGTTGGGTTTTGTTTGTTGTTGTTTTTGTTGTTGGGGGGTTTTTTGTTGGTTTGTTTTGTTTCCCTCTGGTTTTTTTGTTGGTGTCATGCACTGCCAGGAGAGATCCCCAGGAGTGGTTCAGTAATGGCATATCTCCATCTCTGGAGGGTTAGATGGTTTCATTTGGAACAGTCTGATATAAATTGTTTATGTTTATAAAATATATGACTTTTGGATGCTTTTGCTATTGAGATGCTGAAGTGGTGTTGTAACAGCAGAATAAGGTTCTTATTATGAGTAGAAATAAAAGACAGTGAGTTATCATTTGTAAGCATAGAAAACTCTCAAGTATTTTCCTCTATTCCTCAGCTGTAGTATCTCTGTCTACATTGCCAATATATGGGCTGAAATGTTAAGGAAAAAAAATCAGGTTGAAAGTTACTTTTTAAATATAAAGACAGTGGGAAGTTTTTTGTGTAATTTATTTTCATTTGTTAGTATGTTTTTGAGTCGTATCTAGAATCTAACTTGATTTATTTTTTTTTTTTTTAGGTTCTGGGTTGGATATCAGTATGTGATCACAAATCGAAATCACTCTCTAGAAGGTCACTGGGAAGTAGCTTATAAAGGTAGGCCTCTCAAATTATTACTTAGTTAAATGGCCCATGGACGCTGTCTTAAAAGCATGAGTATTATTTGCAAGAACAACATAACTTCTTTCAGTGATAAGTGTTTCAATAGTGTAGGGGAACTGCTTTGCTTTACAGTATCAATAGTTTAATATTCAACACACATCTCTTATTTTCAAACCTAAGAAGTTTCATAGTTTTTCACGTTGACATCTTGTGGAAAGAACATGGTTTTCAGTTTATTTGGGCTTTTCCCTTAAGATGAGAAAAAGGAAAGTAGTTTCTCATTCTTTGTGGGGAATGTCTAGATGAACAGCTGATTCCTGATTCTAGTATTTGCACAGACCTGGTGTAGGATATTCGGGAGGTTTAGCTTTTTAAAAATCGGTAATTTTTATGTACTTTAGTCTTGGAATTTTGCAGAATCACCCAGGGTTTTTTCCATTTTAAAGTACTTAAGATAGTTTACTTAAACCAAGATAAAAACCAAGATAAAATTTGCCTAATCCCAGAAATAAATCCCAGTTTATATGAAAACCAGAACATTAATCTGATAGGCATCACTGGCTGAACTTTTTCAATTGCAAAACAAGCAGCTCCCTCTGCTGAAAATGCCAAGTTATGTTTCTGTACCTTCTATTTTTAGCTAATTCAGTTGAGGGATTAGTTAATCTTAAAGTCATTACATGAACTCTTATGTGTAGAATTGAATGTCTAAATGCTGTACTGGTTTAGGTAATGGAAAATTTAAACCTAAGTGGTTTTTTAAGCATCAGCACTGTGGATTCCAGTCTAGCATTTATAACTAATCTGAATAGTTGTCTTCTCATACGTAGTTTTCAGTAATGGAAAATCTGGAAGGAAAACTGTCCATTAAATACAGACCTATAATTACAAGCAGAATTTTGTTAAGCAATTGCATCTTGAAAAAATGCTTCCTTTGATACATGAGTAGTAGTGGAACCCTGCAGAGCTTTTTCTAATGACAGTACTTGGTTCCTGTGCTGCCATGCACAAAAATACTGATTTCTTTCGTCATTTAAGTGAACAAAGTTTACTGAATATTGAGAGGAAACTGCTCCTTGTGGAGGCAGGAAGATTTTAATTAATTCCTTAAAGTAAATCACCTAAAGATGTCTTTGGACAGCAGGGGAAAAGGAGGGAGGAAAGTTTAACTTTTTCTCGTAACAGGGATTTCTGGTCAGGACAAAACTGTTTATGTAGGTAGGTTTCTCCTGCCAAGCCCAAGAGGAAAACCCAACGTTGTCCTTAAACGGAGCTCTTTGCTCTTTGGAAAGCTGACTGCACTGCCATCTGCTGACAGTATGTTTACAGCCAGGGAGGCAGAAAATACAGAAAAATCATCATAGCTGGTTTTGGTTTAAGTTTTATTTAACTAGATGCATTATATAAAATTTAAACCTTCCCAATACTTATATTCTTTTGTTTTGCAAGCTTTCTGTTAATAAAGGGATACCTGTATGAAATGTAGTTCATAGTAGCCATCAGTAGCTTATGAAAAACTTAAAGCTTCATTGACTTGTAGTGAGGCAGACTGTGAATTCCTGGTGTCTGTTTGAAAAACGATTTAGGGTCCTGTAACTTGGAAATCTTAATCTATTACTGGGAGATGGGGAAGGTAAGCCTTCAAAAAAATGATAGCAGAACCTAGTTGCATTTAAAAAATGAGCAAACAAAACCCCATCGTACCTAACAGCACTTGAAAGGACCATCACCTGAGAAGACTCTGTATTATATGAACTGCAAGAGTTGTTAAAATCAGTGTTTAAGCACACGGATTTGGAAAATAGGCTTCTGAAAAAGTATAAAATAGGCTCATTTTCACAATTGCTGTGTCTTGGTCTCCCGTTAATGTCTGCACCTTTACATACCAGCAGGTTTAACGTTAAAGTAAAAACACTGGTGACAAACATTTTAAAAGTAACAAGATGCCCTCAACACATCTTGCACTGCTTGAAACCCATCACAAGAGAGTCTCTTCAGGAGAGCTGGAAGGACCAAGCAGTCCAGCAGCAGCAGCAGAAGCTGTGTTGCATCCTTCTCAGCATCGCGCTGCTCCGCGCTCTGAGTGAGCGGCTCTGAGTGCGCTGTGCAGGGTAGATGTGCACACATCCTTGAAAGCTTCAGTGAGTCCTTGGAGTGCTGGGTACAGGACTGAGATGAATTCTTGCTCAACTAGTAGCAAGTGATGCCAACCTCAGCGTTGTTTGAAGGGGTGTATAACTATTGGTAGGCAAACCCCATGGGCCTCTGAAAGGCAGCACTTGATAGAGATAGTGGAACATCACTCCTACTGGTGCAGAATGACAAAAATACTCAGTACTTTGAAAAGAGCAGCCTCTTCTCTCTGAGTCACCCTTTCCTTCCCTGCTGTTTGCCTTCCCTGGAGGAATGTTGCTAATGGAAGCTGAAGCTGGAGGACAGTAGGCTTGTAGCAGAGTTGGTGTGAATGAAATGAGTGACATTACAGAGCCTTTCTGAAGCTGTGCATACCCACAGGCTGCTTATACCAATGCATCTTGTTCTAGGCTCTTCAGAAGTATTTTTACCCCCTGACCCTATCTTTGGTACGGCGATGTCTGAAAATGAAAACGTTCTTTGTGCCCAGCTTCAGTGTTTCCATTTTCCTACCCTTCGGCACCATGGTTTACACAGCTGGTATGCTGAAAACTGCTATGAGAAGTCTTCATTCCTCTGCAAAAGGAGTAAGTTGGCTTTAGTTCATTGTTAACTGGGTTGCTTGTTTAAATGTACATATAACAAATTGAGAGAAATAGGTTAATTATGCTTTCTACCTTTGGCCCAGTGAATTTAAAAAAAAAAAAGAGAGAGAAGGAAGTTAAATTTCTGTTTGGCTTAAATAAATAAACACCATAATGTGTGGTTGTCAGACACGTACAGATTTCCAGTAAAAAGTAATGTTAAGCAGCTACATCAACCCCAAAATATACTGGAAAAAACGTGGGGTTTTTTTGTAAAAAGTGCCTTATTTATAAATATCACTCTTAAATTATTAACTTCACATGAAAATGAGGGCAGACTTCTTTCTGGTTCATTTTTAATATAGCAAATACAAATTATTTCCAGCCAATTATTAGAACTAGGGGGAATGGCTAAAGCAAGTGTAACTGTGGACTTGGTAGAAAAAAATGGCTCTAATCCTTGACAGTTCCATATCTTGCATTTCTTTACTCCAAGAGGCTTTATACCAACAGAGATATCACCAGTGTTTTCAGGTAGTACTTAAAATACCTGATACAGATGGTGCTTCTTTGTAAGAAGGAGAAAAGCTGTTGAACTTTTACTGCAGTTCTTTAAGTTTTTCTAGCTTTCTTTTTCTTTACAGCAGGAAAGAGACTTAGAATGGCAAAGGAGGACATTTCAGCCTCTCTTTGCCCTCTTTTGCACCTGAAATACTGAAAATTAGGAAGACAGGATATTGCCTTGTTTACTTTGAGACGTGGTAAAATCTTGGAATCTGATACTGAAGGATGTGTTTTTAGCCAAAACGATGATCAAAAAGTGTTCAAAAAAGACTCCCAGGGAGATGTTGCAGCCTCTATCCTCAGAGGTTTTTATGACCAGATTAGATAAAGCCCTAAGCTACCTGTTGTGATGTCATAGCTGACCCTGCTTGGGGCAGAAGATTGAGCTGGAGACCTCGTCAGCCACCATCCCTGAGCAGGTGCTTCAGGTGGCAGGTCCCAGCTCTGTGTTCCCTCTCTCTCTCTGGTTTTGGTACCTGCCTTTAGGTCAGTGGAAGGAAAGGACAGTGGATATAAGACACCTGAACTTCCTCAGCTGGACAGGTCAAGATGCAGCTGGGTCAGTGGAAGTACCATTGCCTGGCTTCCTTTATTTAGGCCTGGCCAGTTCAGAGTGGCCTTCAGGTTTGGTCCAAAGAAGATCTAGCTTTTCCGAAGTACCAAGAGAGAGGGAGGGAGCTGCAGCAGGCACTGACAGTGAAGCTGGAACTTCTCACACTGCGTACTTTCCTGCGTCTTGGAGAGGATGCCCGAAGGTGTGTCAATTCCATGAAGTACTAAAAACTTGCTTTGTCAGTTTTGAGCAGGAAATCATCCCTGTGCCTCCAAACTGTCCATTCCTTACTCTGTGGCGATCCCTTTTCAAAGTTGCTCTAACATGAAGGTGTGACTTTTAACTGGTGGTCTCCTTATGCTTATGTATCACTTGGATGTAACAGAATAAACTGGGCTGCTGTGTGACCGGCTCACGGACACCTGGATATCGATGTGTATTTCTGTTCCAGGCCAGACTTGTGTGGATATCAAAGACAACATTGTTGATGAAGGCTACTACTTCACTCCAAAAGGGAACGATCCCTGCTTAAGCTGCACGTGTCACAACGGTGAACCTGAGATGTGTGTGGCTGCTTTGTGTGAACGGCCCCAGGGCTGTCAGCAGTATCGAAAAGACCCAAAGGAGTGCTGCAAATTTACATGTTTAGACCCAGGTGAGAGTTGACTGCTGCAGTTTTATCAAGAAAAATGAGTTCAGTGCTTAACTTGGTTATCTCTGGGTATAACTTTGTTTAAAATGATGCATTCTTTTAATGCTTTGATGTTGCTGAATGCAAACTCCCTGTGGGGAAAGATCTCAAATCATGGGAAATGAAACAGTTCAGTCTGTGGCTAGAAATAATTAGTCATCCTTGATGCTACTTACAAGGGAGAAAAGGTAGCTTATTTTCTGACACTACTGTGGAGGCTGACACTGCTGTGGATTTTTAGTAGAGCATCTTGCATGGTTTCTTTGTCATGTTTAGTTGTCATAAAATAAAAAGCTTTCCTCTTGGGCACTAACCAAGCATATTTTTCTGGACGTGAGCATTTGTGTGTGGATGTTGGTGTTCAGGGATCATGTGGGAAGAAGAGTTATAAATGATACAGAGTCTCAGTAATAATCAGGACGTGCAATCTTGGTTATTGGATTTGGCATCTCAATGCAGCTTCTTGTTTTGGATCAGTAAAGTCTTCAGTTGACTCTGACTGAACTATTTGTCAGTCACCATTTGGGGATGTAGATTTGAGGGTAGGTATTTTTCTGCAGAGAGATTTGCAAAAAAAATAAATAAATTTATCTTACTTTGAATTTACTATGAGGGTGGTCAAATAGTGAAGCAGAGCTTGTGGAGCCTCCATCTGTGGGGATAGGCCCAGTTGGACTGTGTCCTGGGCGACCTGCTCTAGCTGATGCTGCTTGTGCAAGGGTTGGACTAGATGATCTCAGGACATCCCTTCCAACCTCAGCCATTCTGGGACACTGTTACTTCCTGTTTCTTTAAAAACAGCCTGAGCTTCTCTGTGTGCACTAAGAAACTTGTTCTGAACTCCTATGGAAAACACAGAAGATGAGTTCTTCCCATCAGAGGCTTCTATTTCAGTCTGTTACAAAACAGGGGTGCTTATTGGCTTCCAGATTTGCAGGCTGTCTTATTTGTCTCAACTACAGACATGAATAATCATAAAAGGCCACTGGCTCCCCCTTGCTGTCATTCACATTCGTTCTGAGGGCTAAGCCTAACAGATGTTCATAGCTAGTGTTGCAGGTTGGTCTTTGAAAGAGGGGGGAGAAAGCAGGAGTCTTCCTCCCACTCTTATCAGCAGTTAAGACTTTGGCTTCACTTTTTTTATCTTCAGGAACAGTGTCAGCAAAGCATCATCCAGCAGACAGGATAAGATGACCTGGGATAGCCTCATGCCGTGTTCTTTAATCCTTGCTTATTGCTGGATTTGCTATTTCATGAATACTGATTTGAAGAGTGTATTTTACCACATCCTTTCTGATCCTTAAGCTCTTCATTCTTTCCTGATGCTAAATAAGACTGTTTCATTATACTCTTGCCTGAAGTGTTCTGTTTTGGTTTTTTTTAGTAACTCAGTTTTTGAGAGAAGAACCATCAAGCAGTTGTCAAACTTCCTTCATAATGAAGTTACTTCAGCTAGTGATAAACACTGACATTTTTAAATGAAGCATTCCCGTTTTCCTTCTGGGTGCTTATAAATGACTCTGCCAGATGACAAAATTAATGAATTACTTTCTTTAATCAGTATGTATTTATCTGTGTCCAATTCTTACATATATCTTCTCTAAGCTCTGTTGCAAAGGAAAGAAAACAGTTTACTAATCAACTTACAATCAGTAAGTAAATTAATCACCCAAGGAGAGACCGGAGGGAAATAAATCCTGCTGTTGGGTTGGCAGGTAATCAGCTCTCGCGGTGTGAGTGGGTGAGCAACGATTACAAGTGGATAACTAATATTACTCAAGGACTTGGTAGTAGGGGAATTTTTTTAGTGGTAGGAGTAGGCTGAGCAATCACAGCTCTACTCTCTTGAAAGATGCTTCTCCTCATTTAGCTGAAGATAAATAGCAGAGGAAAATATTTCATGTACTAATACTGAAACCAAGGTAGTCTGTCTGTTGCTGCTCCATGGATGTGGTAGAAAATAGTTCTGTGTGGCTCTTGTCTAGACAGACCTGCAACTCTTATTTGTGAAAATGTAATAAAAGAAATACTTAGAGCTGATGGTACAGAAGTTTTTCTGGTGACTAAACTGTTGTGGATACATGGTATTACTACTGTATTGAGTGTAAAACAGCCTTTCTGAAATAATCTATTTGTATTTATGTGGACTGGAAATCTCTCTGATGACTTACCCTTGTTCTGTGCAAGCTGGGTCTTTGTCTGTTTTTTTGACTCTAGGGCTTTACATGACAATAGTTTATCCAGCCAAGCAGGTTGAACGTTGGGAGCTCTCACAGGCTGAGAGCAGTGTAATAAAGGCCCAAGGTGGCCCAGAAGGGCCAAGAGCTTCAGTTGTAGCTGGTCTAAAGAGAATAATATGTGGAAGTTGGACTCTCTGCCTACAAGATCATGTCATGCTCACCTGTGTGTATAGTTAAGTCACTTTATTTAAGGCATTTATCATTAATTTATGATCATGAAGTCAGCATTGCCATAAAATGGAGGAGGAACAATGGCAGGTCTGTGGTGTTCAGCAGGGTGTGTTGGTTGGTAGGTGTTAAGCTCTGACAATGAGAGTTGCTCAAAGGCTTAACAGCACAGAGGCTTTTGTACTGCGCAGCCAGATTTGAGAGGGTGTAACATTCAAGCTGTATGCGTAGCACACTATTAACTTAATTTCTTGTGGCCAAGAATGTGTTACATAATAAATACCAGCCTGTTAGCCATTTACTTTAACCATGTATAAATTAGGTGGATTTTTCTGTTACTAGCATTTGTAATAAGTCTGTACTGAAAATTTTTGTGAGCCTTTTAGCTTTCTTTTGCGAGGAATGTTTGTTACAGCCTTAGCTGCTGTTAGGGAAAGCGTTGAGAGTGCTCTTGCAGCTCTGGTGGGTGCAGGAGAGGCAGGCAGGGTCTGGCTGGCTGCTCTTCGGAGTGCAGTGGCTGTGGGGAAGAGTTTGTACCTGGTAGTGCTTGTGTCCTGCAGCAGCAGGTGACAAGGCTGTGCAGTCACTTCATCTGTTTCTTATCCACGCCTAAACTGGGCACGTTTCTCTTTCAGAGCTCTTCAGTGGGAAACTGGTGCATAGAACACAGCACAGTCATCTTTAGGTCATTTTTCTTTGTGTAGCATATCTGTATGTACACGTGCTACTTAACCAAGCATAACCAAGTGTGAATAGTGGAATTGTGAAAAATTAATACCTCTCATGTCAGGTAGAAGAGTGACAGTTTGCTCACAATAGCCTTCCAAGTGTGATCTGGTTAGCAATGGTATAGAGCTCTCAAAACCCTAAGATCCTGAGTCTGGTTTATGTTCTACCACTGCTTTCTATGTGATTCTAGGAAAAGACTCATTCCAGTTCACCTTAATCTCTTCAGTTCCTGAAAGATGATTATCGTGTTGACTCACCTTTTTAAAAGTATTTTTAGCTCCCATCATTTAATTGCACTAAGCAATGTACCAGTGACACAGGTAATTTAGGTGACCATGTCTTGGTGATAATGACAGTTTTTAGACATCTTGTTGGAAATGTAAAAGTTAAGGTACCCAGAAGTCATGTAGAAAGAGTGTGTAGATATGCCAGTTCTCAGGCTTTTCCCACAGCTTCTAGGATTGCTGTCCTCTTTAGTGTAACATCGTCAGCCATGCCAGGGAGACAAGTGGATGTGTAAGAAAGCCGTTAACCTTTCCTCTTTCCCATATTCAGAGACCTGAAGCCTTCCACATTTTGTCCGTTTCTCTGCTCAAGATATTTTAGAAATGTTTAGATCTTCTTGCAATAAATAATCACCTGCTGATTCATAATTTTCTTACGTTTTTGCAATATGGAGAAGTACCAAATGAGGCTAATGAATCTCCACTCTGCATTTATCTGTTACTGGCAGAAGAACATCAAGAAAAATGAGTCTTGAACAAAAGTAACAGGCTTCTCTGATATGTTTTATGTAACAGATGGCAACAGTTTGTTTGACTCAATGGCTGGCGGAATGCGTCTGATTGTTAGCTGCATTTCCTCCTTCCTCATCCTCTCTCTGCTGCTTTTCATGGTCCACCGGTTACGCCAGAGGCGGAGGGAGCGCATAGAGTCTTTGATTGGAGCAAATTGTAAGTAGCCTGTATCTGTAACGAGACTTGATCTAAGCAGTGTATGTACTTCAGAACAAAGGGAGCAGAAGAAGCACAAATCTGTGGAAAACATCAGCATAGTCTGGTTATGGATTCATCAGAACTGGACCCAAATGTAGCTCTGTACTGGCTGCCTGAACTGGTCATTTCCACTAGCGGAAAAGGTGGTGTTTTTTGTTCGTTTGGGTCATTTGGGGTTTTTTTTTGTATGTGGTCCAGATATGAAATACTTTCAATGTGTGAAGGATCCTCTAGTTTGAAGAGGACAAACAGACTGGGAGCAGGTGGCCCTGGGTATTGTGTAACTGCAGTGAGTTGACTTGTATAGGTTATGTAGACTTTTTTAGGTCTTCAGGAGACGTGAATTCCTTGGGTGTGAAAAGTGAAAAAAGGTGTTGAGGTCTGCTTTAAACTGAAGAAGAAAGCATGGGATAAAGTCACCACTTTTTCTTCTCTTGAATTATAGTGCACCATTTTAACTTGGGTCGCAGGATCCCTGCTTTCGATTATGGTCCCGATGGTTTTGGAACTGGCCTTACTCCACTACATCTTTCAGATGATGGGGAAGGTGGGGCATTTCATTTCCATGATCCACCTCCACCCTATACTGCCTACAAGTATCCAGATATTCAACATCCAGATGACCCACCTCCTCCTTATGAAGCTTCTGTTAATCCAGACAGCATCCTTTGTTCCACTCCAGGTACATGGGCAAGAACTTCTCTTGTCTTCCTCTCTTTCATTTTGGCTAGAGGGTAGATTTTTGTTTTTAAACTATAATCATGTGGTTTAGTGATTGTGATGGGCAAAATATATTTCATGATAAAATCTATTTTGTGATGGAAAAGTCTTTTTTTAACTTGTATCATTAAGCTTGATTTTTCTGAAGGGTTCTTTGGATCACCTAAACTAGAAGTGGAGCCCATGCTGCCAGCAGTTTAACTCTTTAGACCTTACCTGTTTTCAAGTCTTACCGTGGATGGGTTGCCTGGTTACCTAGCTTGCACTATGCTGGTACCTTTTCTGGTCATTTGGAGATAGATCTAGAGGTTATTAAAAATACCAAGAACAAATGTCAAATACAAAAGATCTTGAATAAAATACATCCAGTGTCTTCTCTCCTCCCCACTTCCCCCACCCACACCCCTCAAGAACTGACCAAAAATATCACTTTCTAATGATTCACCCAGAGCTCTTCAGTTTTGCAGCTGCTATATTCACATAACTGTAGAAATAGTTCCAATTTGGGGTTTTATAGCAGCATATCTCACAAGATAAGTGAGCCTGATTAGCGCGAGTATCTTATTTATACATCAAAGTTTTATTTTTACTACATAATATTCCTCTTGTGCAGTCTCATCTCTTTATGCATTAATGCAAAACCAGGAAAAACTCAGAGCTTCCAGAAATACAGACAGTAAATCTATTTGGGAATGGGAAATGATACACTTCACATTCTGATTCTGCTTGTTTTTTATCCTTTGCAGATGGAATTCTTTCTCAGACTGTGCAAAGCAGTCCTCCATCACTAGGAAACTGTGATGTATCCCCACAGCTTACAGAGGGATCGCTTCCTCCCTCAGTTGGTCCTTCTCCAGTGGAGCTGGAAGACTCTGCTGACAGCAGCACCTTTCTTGTCCCTCCTGACACACCGCTAAATGAAAACACACCGGCAGAAACTCTTACGGGCAGCCATCACAGCCACTGTTCTCTCAACACCATTGTATAAAGGAGTAAAAGGCCCATCACTGGTCAGAAAGAGTTTTAGCAACTGTTTGCACAGACAAACACTAATCCATGGTTTGAACTTCAGAAGGAATCTCCACTTTGTTTTTTGAACACAGCTTTTATGTTCTAGATTAGGATTGTGCCTCTCGTTTTTTGGCTGTCGTTATTCATTCACTAATCGGTTTGTCCTGTAAATATGGATTGTACAACTGCTCTTTTTTTCCATTGGCTATGGAAAAGAGTGCAGAGAATTCCTTTGACTTATAAGGAGGTGAAAAGTATGGGTAGTTTGGTTTTGGATTGGTTTTTTTGTTTTTGTTTTTCCTTAACCTGAGAGGAAGCGAAATCTACACCAGTAAAAAGCTGCTTGGGTTTGGCTGGACACCACTGGAGCCAGGGAAGAGACGACAGAGGAGACTGGAGGCAGTCACCGTTCAATCAGTTGCTTTCTTGCTTTAGTGCTACACTTGGAAAAGGCTGAGAAGATGGCACTGCAGGGGAAGGGGCTGGGGGCCTGTTTTACAGGGTGGGAACACTGAGGAGCTAAAGCATGTGCCACCAAGTACGAGTCACATGGTATAAAGCTTCTGCGTGCTCTGATCTGCCTTGCTGCTTCAGAACACCGTAGGGACTGGAGGGTGAATGATCTACACAACGTGTGACAAGTGGGTACTAAGAAAACTAGGATTTGCGATTAAAATTATGTGTTGTTGGTAGCTGCAAAATCTCATATTGTTGGGTAAACTTCTGGCCCAGAAAGAAAACTGGGTCTCTGTAATGCTTGTGTCCCTTTGGTTGAATCCTCACGTGTTAGGTTGTACTTTGGGGAAGAGACAGGGAGCAATTAAATTTGATGCAGTCCAACTTCACTATAGGCAGCCCCTGTTTGTTACAATCCCTTAAGGAAGATTGACGTGTTTTTCTTTGTAGTTTAACTCCTTTACAGTGAACAGTTGCACAAGACTGGCCTGGATGAAAGACTGTTCTTCTTGCTTTTCTTACTGCATGCTATATTTAGCATGTGTGTTCTCTCCCTCCATTTCACTTCTTTACTGCTCTACAGATACCATTTAGAAGTGATCAACATGCACTACACATTATGTTTAATTCTAATTGGACATTTGTTCTCTATCCAAGTCCCATAATTCTAGGGATTTCCCCTGTGCCCCCCAGACCATTTATCCAAGTCTCACAAGGGTTTATAATGAGATTAGTATACTCAAATCAATAAAGCAGTTTGCTTCACTGTGAGATGTCATTTTAAATTTCCCCCCTCTGATTGAACTCTTTAATTTACACATGGCAGAAAGATCCATTCACTCCCTCGCTAAACCCGAAGTCAAGCACTGTTGGTTTTGATAATGAGTGCAAAATGATCTTTACAGGTGGCTTTGAATTTAAGTTTGAATTTCAGCGTACAAATAATTTACACTTTCCCCCATCCTCCTCTTGCCTCTGCTTCTCCTTGGCTATTACTGTAGCAGTCAGCAGATGAGATGAATTATAAGGAATTTGTAAAGAGTGCCCCTCATGAGTGTTCTCTTGTTACCTTATGAAGGGTACAAGCCTAGAGGGACAGAAAGAAAACACTGCATGGGGGCATGTATGTGATCTATTTTTCTAGTAATGATGAGAAATAGTACTTGTATGACAAATCCCAACCCGCTGTTGTGGTTTCCCAGTGCAGCTGACACTTTCCCCGTTGAATATGCTGCTACTTTCTATTCCATGTCTTGCCTATAGGCTTTATACTGTACGTGGGGATTGGTCTTGACAATTCAGCTCCTTTTGCACAGATAACTGTGAGTAGTTATTGAGATCATATCTGGTGTCTTGACATTCAGACACTCGCTAACAATCTCGAATCCACCAGAGCGCGTGAATCACAGCTGTGGGGTGGCACACGAGTGGGAGGAAGCGCTGCTGGGAAGCTTCTCCGCCTGGAGCCGAACCTCCGCCCGCGTCCCGCTCTCTGGTTTGGCTGGCTCCAGCAGCAGTGGCACCAAACGAGAGGAGCAGTTCTCCACCCATCCTCCTCCTCCGAGTTCAAGCCCTGGTCTGATGAAGTGGATGGATAGCAGTAGTCAGAACCATGCGTACAAATAATTGAGCATTTCTGAAGTATGAAAATAAAGCGGGTTTTGTGCATTTTTGAGCACATTCTTACGTTTTATACATTGTATGTACTGATTTTTCTTTAGTTTTATAGGTACGAGTGCGCGTGTGTGTGTGCGTGTGTTTCTGGGTGGTGAGAGAGATATATATCTATATATATACATACTGTAGATAGTAACCTTTGTGCTGTGTCCAGATAGGTGAAGCTAAGCACTGGGATATAAACTAGGCTCTTAGGGTTAATACTTCTCTTAAGCTGGCTACACTCTGTCGTAGGGCAGGTTGTGATAGTGTACACTTAAGTAGGATGCAAAGTCTATGCTACTACAATCTGTTCCTGAAAAATACTTTTGTTAGCAGTGCAAAATAGAAAACTTCCAATTTCTTTTGAAGCCAGATGGAATATTTGTTCTTTGTAGTATCCTAGCGCAATAACAAAAGGCCTTTTGGCTTGGTTTAGTCTCTGAAGGTGTGTTTTGTGGCTGAGGTGAACAGATACCTTACCTCACGCTTCTCCTAACACTGAGGGAATCTGTTCGAATATTTCTTTTATGATTAATTTTTTTTTTCTTTTGGTTTTGTGGTGAATTTTATTTGAAAATAAGCTCTGTTACAACTGGCGACTTGATGGTGGCTTCTGGTTGTAGCTATTCCAAATGGAGGCTGCTTTGTAGAAGCCTCAGTGTGGTATTTTTCCCCATTGCTTCTGAGCCTTTCCCATTTGTATATTGGCCCAGAGGCTGCTGTTTTCTCTCTTTTCCTCTTATCTTCCTTCATCTTAACTGTAAACAAGGGAAATTTTGCCTTGAATGGAGCAGCTCGCTAAGTACAGCTTGTTTTACCTCTTGGCGAGCTCCTAATTCGGCAATAAAATTGTCATTTTTCCCCTTTTTATGTAGCTTTTTCACACTGAGTACTTTCTTTTGGAGTAAGAGCCTTTGTAGCAGAAAACATCACAACTACTCAGACTTCTGGACCAACTGGGGAAGAGTTGTTTTCTTGACAGCAGTTGACTCCTCAGCAAACCTGCCTTGCCCTTGGCAAGGTGACCGGTAAGCAGTTTGTCTTGAGCACCAATTACAGGGGTCGATGCTTGCCTGAGGAAGCCCGTTCTGGTTTGATTGCCATTAGATTTATGAGATCTTTGGAGTTATTTTATGCATTGATTTTCCCCACCGTTCACTTCTGGATGTTTTTCTTAACTACTGATGTTATTTCCCTCCAGACACGGTGGGGGGATGGAGTTAGCACATCCTTCCCAGCAGCACGCCGGAGCAGAGGGTGCGTTTCTCTCGGGATGGTTTTGACCACGGTTGTTGTAAAGTTGCAGCACTCAGTTCTGCACGGGGCTCGTGCCTCCCACCACAGCCTTGGACAGAAATGCTCCTCAGACCCCCCATCCTTCTGACATACTGTGGTCTCTGTTCCTCCAGGAACAGCCCTAGATGCTCAGTTCTGTCGGTGTCAGTGGTGATACGTACAGGGTCTCATGGCAGCCTCCAAGGGATTTCCCTGGGTGAGGTGTAACACTAGAGGGACAGTGGGTTTCCGTGGGTTCTAGGAGATCGAAACTCATTTAGATGTACAAAGGGCTTGTCTTACTTTGAGCCTCTGACTATTCCAGGATGTTGGTTTAGAAGAAGGAAGAAGGAGGTGGAAAATTTTTTCTGTTAAGCTTAATCTTACAGTTGGGTGCTCTGCCACCATGAGTCTCGTGGGGTGACGGCCTGCTCACGGGTCTCTCAGGCTTCACTTAGAAGGAAAATGTTTTGGCGACCAGTAACTATTACTGTTCTTTCATCTAACGTTGAATTAATTTGAAGCTCTTTTTAAAGGCATTTTTATCTTTTGGATGTGGCTTTTCAGTGGCAAAGCACTGACGTTTTAATATTACCTCATACAATCCGTGTACAATCTTTTCTCAGTTGCTGAAACATCTTTTTTCTCCCTAGCTAAGGAACATGCAATACACAGAAATTCCTTTTAAATTTCCCTTGCAAGTTGGGAGCTGGATCCTAAAATCAGAGGAGATGAGTGTAGAGGAGGGCAAATCAAAGTTCATACGCTTGTTTCTGACGTTGCCCACTTCCACATGAAATAGGTGTTTCTCTGGAACAGACACTTTGACTGGTAAAGATGTGCTTCCCCTAACGACAGTCTGCGTTACCTGCCCGCTACGGTACAACATAGCTTTAATATCCAGTATTGTGCACCTTGAACGTTGGGTGGGTTGAGTCGATGCGGCGCTTGCAGGCTGCCAGTGTGGCCGTGCTTAGCTGTGCCCCGAGGGTGCGAGAGGGAACGAGACACTGCTTTTTACCTTCTCCTGGAAAATCATTTTAGCCGATGCAGCATTTGCAGGCTTCTCCTGTGTAGTTGGTTTGTGACTGGACTTAACTGTGGCAGTGTATAAAAGATTTTGATATTCTGTGAAATACCATGTAGAATTTAAATTTGATACTATAATAATAATTCAGTCCCTGTGACACTGGTATTTTTTTTTTTTTGTTTAACTTCTTCCTTTGGGGTTGGCACTAATCTCTTTTTTTTTTTTTTCCTCAAGATGCTGTGAGAAACATTTCATCCAAATGCCAAATAAATTGTGTTCTGTAAGAGAAATGGCCTGTTCCAATGTCTCCTGATTTCTGCACTAGTGTGGTTCCTCAGCGTTGCGAAGGTCGCTCTTGTTAAATCACGCGCTTGAGCTGTGATCTTACAAAAAGATCAATAAATGCATTTAACTTCAAGCAGGGAGGCTGCCAAGTCTCTTGGTGTACAAATTCCAGTGGAATTTGTCCATAATGGCGTCATTTTAAAGTAGTATTGGTTTTATACCCAAGAAGGTGAAGTGCAGCCTGTTCCTGCTGCCCTCCCCAGATCCACGGGAAGATGCTGAGCTCCTGGGCAGGGGGTACAGGTGCTTGTGTGGTATTGAATGGGAGAGGGTGGTCCAGACCCCTCAACTCCTGGTGCAGGGCATTGTGGTTCTGGGGAATGAAAAGAGCTGGTCAGAGAGTTGCCATGGAGTCAGAGGGAACTGTGTTAGCACTGAGCCATGCTGCCTTCGTGTGCCTGGCAGGCACGGGGGAGGCTGGTGGAAAAGCTGGATGATGGACCGCTTCAGCTATTCCAAAGTACGGGCTCCAACCTTTTCCTTGCATTCCTAAAGGAAGGTTTTGGGTACTGCATCCTTCCCTCCTTCGTGTTTTGCACCCCCTGTGTGGTAATGGGGCTGGAGGGATGGTCCCGGCGTGGGCTGGCAGGAGAAGCTGTGGCAGAGAGCTGTGTTTGGGGTGCGCGGGAGGTTTCCTGGCCGCCCCCCAGACCCGTGTGCCTTGTGGGGCGATGGACAGCAGATGGCGTTTGTGCTCAAACCAACCCCAAGCTGCTTCGCATCACGGGCGAGCGCAACTCGCTGTGAGCTGGGGGAGCTGAGCGAGCTGGGGTGTGCGGCGAGAGGCTGCTCTGCTGCCTTCCAGTCCCCTGGCCTGCGGGGAGCTGGGAGGGGATGCTGCCTCTTCTGAAAGAGCCTCAGTTATTTAGCAAAGCTGGCAGATTGCAGGGAATGTTCTCCCGAGAGATCTTGCTGGGTATTTAAGCCTCTTTAAACAGTTGTGCTGGTTTAGTAACACAGGCTTGCAGCTGGAGCTGGTGGGGTATGGGATGGAGTGATACTGCTTGGTGCAGGGGAGTTCGACTACGTGGCCTTTAAGGGTCCCTTCCGACCCAAAGCGTTCTCTGATTCTATGAATACCAAGTCTGAGTCAAGCAGTGGTTCTCTCTTCTGTCCCAGCGGGGTGTGCTGGCAACTGCTGTGGAAGTTACTTGTCCGTACTCACAGCAACACGGCTGCAGACTCCAGACGTTGATGTGCTTGGCGTGCTGGTCGGAGGATGGGCCCTTTTTGGGTGGGGAAAGCTCTGTTGCTCTGGCAGCAGTTTGGGTGGCGAGGGCAGTGCCACAGAGCCCCTGTGTCCTCACCCCAGACGTGGCTCCTGTGCCCCAGGCTGGGAGCTCAGCTCCTAGAAACAGGCACTGTTTTTTTAGGAGCTGCTGGGCTGGCAGCGTGTGCTCCGAGTGCTGCAGAGCAAGGCCCTGCTGGCCCATCCCCGTGCCCTGCTCGTGGCTGCAGGATGCGTTCATTGCTGAAAGCCACCCAGAGTGCAGTGTCATCCTCACCGCGGGTGCCACCGAGGGCTCCGCTCCCCCTTTCCTGTGCCCGCAGAGGGCAGCTGCCACCGCAGCCTCCTCCGTCACTGCTGGCCCTGGACCAGCGCAGCCCCTAGCTCCCAGAGCTCCATCTCTGGGCCGTGAGGTGCTGGTTCAGCTGAGGGCAGTGGGATGCAGCCCTCCCTTCACTGCTGGTCCGGGGGTGGGGGACACACAAGCATCTCTATAGCAGTTGCCTGATGTCACAAGTGCTTGGAGAGGCTCCTTCTGGCAGAGACCCTTTGGGGCTATGCTGATGCTGCAAGACCCCGTGCAGATACAGCTTGCCCTTCCCTCCCCCTGCTGGGCAGCCTTCTGCTTTAAGCTCCTACCAGTTTAAAAAGCATTTTCCTGTGAGGGTAATTAGGTGCAGTGCTCAGCGCAGCATGTCTGGGGCGCTCAGCCCCCGGGAGAATGCCGAGGACTTGGTCCCGTGTGCCGGCAGTGACCCCGGGGGGTGCCAGGCCGTGGGGGGGAGATGTCACTGGCCCTGGCAGTGGGGGGAGCGGGGGATGAATGCAGGGGCTGTGCAGCGGCGTGTGGCCAGCAAGCATCTGCCGGCCACAGTGCCTCCTTTGTGCCGGTGCCGGCAGCTGTGCTCCCTGCCCTACTCCACGCTTTCTGCCTGGGCTAGGAGAAGCTTATTACAGAGATCAAAGGTCTTCAGAGAAAATTAGAAGTTCCTGAAGTATTTATTGCCAATGAACTTCATCTCCCTGACGTACTTGTTTCTCTGGATGCCCACAACCCTTCCTGCGGCCATCTCTAGGCAATGTGAATCACACGCTGGTGGCTCAAGTCTTTGTCTTGTCACTGTCCCCATCAGCCTACCAGACCGGGACTCCCAGGCAGCAGCACAGGATCTCCTTCCAGGAGATGTGTGCTGGTGCAGCACTTGCTGACAGTGCATGTGGCAGGGGTTCCCAGCGGGGTGGCACCGTGCCCATGACCGATCGATGGCTGCAGCTTAAATAACTATTTTTATTTTTTAGCATTATTTTTTCTCCTATTACGTCTTGCCCTTGATGCTGTGACTACATGTGTCTGTGGAGACCTCGCTCACCTCCTGGCTCCACGGTGGCAGAACAATGGATGTGGTATCTCCCCATGAGGACAGCGCAGAGCTGCAGGATCAGCTGTGTGCTCCCCACCACCACCTCAGCAGCAGGAGACCGGAGACTAGCAAGTACAGAGTGACTTTTTCAAGATTGTAGCTGGTTCCTATAGAAACTGGAGGTTGCTTCTGCCTGATGCTAGTGCCAATGGTGCTCCCTGGGGAGCAGGGCAGCCAGGGGTGTGCAGGGGTGGGGTAGGCACAATGCCGCTGCCTTTCCACATGCCTCGGTGCCCCCTCTGCTTCTTTGATCTGCTGCCTCTGGGCTAGGCCATGCTGAGCCCTGTCAGGGCTCTGTGTCCCCCTCCAGCTGCATGGGTCTCTCTAAGCCCCACGGGACCCCAGGCTGGATGTGCTGCTCCTCGCCCTGGCAGGGCCCTTTGTGGGACAAGGGGCTCATTCCTGCTGTTTACTGGGTTGCATGCTGGGCACGGTGATGCCGGTGTTCCTGGCCACATGATTTCTGTGGTGATGTCTCTGCTTCTGCTCCTTGCCAAAAATCTCCACCAGAGAAGGCTGAAAACCTAAAAGGATGTCCTGGGGAGCACCTCTGCCCTGATCAATGCCCTGTAGGGGAATAGTCCAGGGGCAGTGGGTCCCATCAGGTCCTGAGTCCTGAAGGTCTGAGCTTTTCCGCCACTGCCATGGGGAAAAGTGGGGGGCCATCCAACTGCAGGTGGGTGGTGGAGGTGCTTGGGCTACTTGGTGAGTTCATGTCTCCAAGGGAGGCCTCGGTTCCCCCCACGTGCTGAAGCAGCTCCTCTCCTTCACAGCAGCAATTGGCAGCAGGCTGCAGACCTGGTGAGACCCTCCACCTCACCTGCCCCCCCTTTGCAGCTTGTTCCGGAAGGATGATCACAGCTCTCTGCAAACTACCTCATCGCCAGAGCCGGCGCCAAGCGTCAGCCGTGGCACAGATCCAGAGCAGCTCCGGGGAGCCCTGCGCTGCTGCCCTCCTCTGCCCCCCGCCCCACTGTCCAGACATGCGGCTCGGGGCTGCCCACGCTCCCACCTGGAGCTGGCTCTGCCCGGGGGGGATGAAGGTGCCCCAAAGAGCCCCCGCTGAGGATGACCCCCACTGGGTGTGTTGTCCCCTTGCAGCACATGGCAGTCAAGTGGCTCTGCTGAGCCAGAGCCCGTCCCCGGCCAAGCCGGCAGCAGGAGGCTTCTTCCCGCTGCCCTCGCGCTGCTGCTGGGTTTGTGCATCCTGGCAGCCCCTCGGCAGCGCTCCTGGCCAGGGCCAAGCACCGGCGAGAGGAGCCCGGGCTGGGCCCCGTGGCCTCCTTTCCACTGCTGCCTGAGATGGCAGGGATATTTTAGGAGAAAGGAGCACAGTGTTGTCACAGTGTTTTCACTCCCTTCCTACCTGCTCGCTGCGAGAACGTAGCTCTGCTGGCACCATAGTGGATCGGTGCAATGGGGACAGCGTGTGCTGCCTCAGTGTGGTATCATAGAGTCATAGAATTGTCAAGGTTGGAAGGGACCTTAAAGATCATCTAGTTCCAACTCCCTGCCATGGGCAGGGACACCTCCCGTTAGGTCAAGTTGCTCAGAGCCCCATCCAGCTTGGCCTTAAAAACTTTGAGGGATGGGGCTTCCACCACCTCTCTGGGCAACCTGTTCTCCTGTCTCACCACCTAATGTCTGATCTGAATCTACCCACCTCTAGTTTTGATCCATTTCCTCTAGTCCTACCATTACCTGTCATCCTAAAAAGTCCCTCCCCAGCTTTCTTGCAGGCCCCCTTCAGACACTGGAAGGACACAAGAAGGTCTCCCCGGAGACTTCTCTTTTCCAGACTGAACAACTCCAGCTCTCTCAGTCCCAGGAGAGGTGCTCCAGCCCTCTGATCATCCTTTTGGCCCTTCTCTGGACACGTTCCACCACGGCCCTACTTTTCCTGCAATAGGGGCTCCAGAACTGGACGCAGTACTCCAGGTGAGGTCTCGCAAGAGTGGAGTAGAGGAGGAGAATCACCTCCCTCGATCTGCTGGCCACACTCCTCTTAATGTAGCCCAGGATACAATCGGCCTTCTGGGCCGCAAGAGCACACTGATGGCTCATGTTGAGCTTCTCATCCACCAGTACCCCTCAAGTCCTTTTCTTCAGGTCTGCTCTCAAGCCAGTCACTGCCCAGCCTATATCGGTGCCTGGGATTGCCCCAACCCACATGGAGGACCTTGCACTTGGCTTTGAACCTCATGAGATTGGCGTGGGCCCACCTCTCCAGCCTCTCAAGGTCCCTCTGGAACCTTGAGGAGATGAACAGCCCTGTCCACCAGCATGGGCTGCCTGTGCTGGTCTCCTGTCATGCCTGACTGGGTGCCAAGGCTCGTGCCCTGGTGCTAGCCCCTTGCCCTGGCCAGACAGTGTTGTGTGACTGTGAGGGCCTGAGCTGCTGCACTGTGGTCTTGTGCCAGCTGGAGGAGAAGGGGCCAAATCCTGACCCACCAGTCTGCAGCTCCTTGGTGATCCCAGGGTCTGAGGGTCCCCCATGGCATAGCTGTAGAGACCAGCTGTGCCCCAAGAATGGGGAGGGGCCTCTGTTTGCAGGGATGAACTGGATTCAGTGTGTGGTTCCTCTTGGCATTGCCTGCCCCTCATCAGATCCCTGATGGGAGCCACTCACCTAGCCCTGGGGATCCAGGACCTGCTGCTGGCTGGGGGTAGCCAAGGCTGGAAGGAGGGGAAGGCTGTCCCACAGCACGTGCCCGCAGAGTGTGGGGAGGCGGCAGATTTGGTGCCCCCAGCCCCTTCTGACCACTGACAGCTGCCCTGAAGCTGATCTGTGGCCCCACGGCACTCTGTGGGGCATGGGATGGGGCACAGTGAAGATGCTGCTTTGGGGATGGAGAGGAGGGTGGTGCTGGGGGGCCTTTCCCTTACCCTTCTGAGAGGAGCAGGCTGGGCAGCGTACCGCATCCCTGGGCTTTGCCAGCCCCCTGCTTCCCTGCCTGGTCCCTGCCGCCTGCCCTTGGGCTGGCACGGCGGGCAGGGGCCTGGCACGGCGCAGAGGGGCTGGCTGGGGGCCGGACCGCTCCCCCCCACCCCCGCCGCTCTCTCCTAGCAGCCGAGGAGTTAAAAACTCAGCCCTTGTGATGAATATTTAACAGCAGTGCACAGGCTGGAGCGGAGGATTTCTCCGGGCTGCCTGGGCGCTGGCAGCGCTGCCTCCCGCCCCAGCC